>JAGTTL010000527.1:37500-39000 GCA_036851935.1 Coregonus suidteri | reverse complement strand
ACAAAAAGCTTTTTTCTCTCAAATTGTTATATGCACAAATGTGTTTATATCCCTGTTAGTGAGCATTTTTTCTTTTCCAAGATAATCCATCCACCTGACAGGTGTGGGATATCAAGAAGCTGATTAAACAGCATGATCATCTCTCTGACCTCACTAACGCCTCCACACTGAAGGATGACTGTCTATACCTTCCTCTCTCTCTCTCTCTCTCTCTCTCTCTCTCTCTCTCTCTCTCTCTCTCTCTCTCTCTCTCTCTCTCTCTCTCTCTCTCTCTCTCCTCTCTCTCTCTCTCTCTCTCTCTCTCTCTCTCTCTCTCTCTCTCTCTCTCTCTCTCTCTCTCTCTCTCTCTCTCTCTCTCTCTCTCTCTCTCTCTCTCTCTCTCTCTCTCTCTCCATCTCTCTCCCCCTCTCTCGCTCTCCATCTGTCTCTTGCTCTCCATCTCTCTGTCTCTGTCTCTGTCTCTGTCTCTGTCTCTGTCTCTGTCTCTCTCTCTCTCTCTCTCTCTCTCTCTCTCTCTCTCTCTCTCTCTCTCTCCACTCTCCCTCGCCCCTCCTCTCTCTCCTCCCTCTCTCTCTCTCCTCTCTCCCTCCCTCTCTCCCTCCCTCTCTATTCTCCCCACCTCCTTCCTCTGTATTTCTCCCTCCATCTCCTCCATCTCTCTCCCTCTCTGTCTCTGCAACCTCCTCCCCTCCTCTTTCCCTACCCCTCTACGTCTCTCTCAAAGGCCTTTTGTGACCAACTGGGTACAAACCCAGGAACAGAAGACGGTGTTAGCCTGCTGAGCTAAAGCCAGAAGACTGTGTTAGCCTGCTGAGCTAAAGCCAGAAGACTGTGTTAGCCTGCTGAGCTAAAGCCAGAAGACTGTGTTAGCCTGCTGAGCTAAAGCCAGAAGGCTGTGCTAGCCTGCTGAGCTAAAGACTGTGTTAGCCTGCTGAGCTAAAGCCAGAAGACTGTGTTAGCCTGCTGAGCTAAAGCCAGAAGACTGTGTTAGCCTACTGAGCTAAAGCCAGAAGGCTGTGCTAGCCTGCTGAGCTAAAGACTGTGTTAGCCTGCTGAACTAATGCCTAGATAGCATGTTCCCCAGTGTTGAATGACAAAGTAACCTCACCTTGCTATCCCCAGAGTCTTCTCGGTGTAGAGTGAAGTTCTCATTGGTGTAGAGTGAAGTTCTCATTGGTGTATCTGAAGTTTCTCATTGGTGTATCTGAAGTTCTCATTGGTGTAGAGTGAAGTTCTCATTGGTGTAGAGTGAAGTTCTCATTGGTGTAGAGTGAAGTTCTCATTGGTGTAGAGTGAAGTTCTCATTGGTGTAGAGTGAAGTTGCCTCTGGATGCTGATCTTGGTTTCAGTTTTGTATTTCACCCACTAATGTTTGGGGAGGGAAAGCTGATCCTAGGGGAAACTTCCATGTTGTTCTCACTCAGCAGCATCCTACTTAGAGACATTCAGGTTATCTTCTTAATGACTTTGGTTAATCTTCTAATTAGCAATAAACAGCTC
>JAGTTL010000527.1:10000-17500 GCA_036851935.1 Coregonus suidteri | reverse complement strand
TCTATCTATTATTTATATTTATCTATCTATCTATTATATATCTTCTATTTTATCTTTTTTATTTTATCTATCTATCTATTTATATTATCTATCTATCTATTATATCTTTTTTCTATCTATCTATCTATCTATCTATTTTTCTATTATATCTATCTATCTATCTATTCTTATCTATCTATCTATTTATCTTTTTTATCATACTATCTATCTATCTCTATCTATCTATTATTTTTTTATCTATCTATCTATCTATCTATCTATCTATCTATCTATCTATCTATCTATCTATATATCTATATATTTTATTTTATCTATCTATTATCTATCTATTTATTTTTATATCTATCTATCTATCTATCTATCTATCTATCTATCTATCTATCTTCTATCTATTTATATATCTATTTTATTTTTTCTATCTATCTTCTTTTTTTCTTATTTATCTATCTATCTATTTTCTATCTATCTATCTATCTATCTATCTTTTTTTCTATTTTTATCTATCTATTTTCTATCTATCTATATATCTATCTATTCTATCTATCTATCTATCTATCTATCTATCTATCTATTTTTTATTATCTATTATTATTCTATTTTATCTATCTATCTTTTTTTTATTATCTTTTTTTTATTATCTATCTATCTATCTATCTATCTATTTATCTATCTATTTATTTTATATATTATATCTATCTATCTTATATCTATTTTATCTATCTATTTATATCTATCTATTATCTATCTATCTATCTTATTATCTATCTATCTATTTATCTATCTATTTATTTTATCTTCTATCTATCTTTATCTATCTATTTTTATATTTATATATCTTCTATCTATCTATTTTATTATCTATCTATCTATCTATATCTATCTATTTTTAATTTTTTATATCTATCTATAAATTATTTTTTTATCTTTATTATATATCTATCTATCTATCTATCTATCTTTCTATCTATCTATCTATTTATTATTTTTTTTCTATCTATCTATTTATCTTTTATCTATCTTTTTATTTATCTTTATCTATATATCTATCTATCTATCTATTTTTATTTATCTATCTATCTATCTATCTATCTATCTATCTATCTATCTATCTATCTATCTATCTATCTATCTATCTATCTATATTATCTTTTCTATCTATCTATTATATATCTTTTTTATCTATCTATCTATCTATCTATCTATCTATTATCTATCTATTATTTTATCTATTTTATTATTTATCTATCTCTTCTATCTCTAATATCTATCTATTTTATCTTTTTTTATTTTATTTTATCTATCTATTTATCTATCTTCTTTTCTATTATATCTATCTATCTATCTATCTATCTATTTTATTTATCTATCTATCTATCTATCTATTTTTTATCTATCTATATCTATCTATCTATCTATCTATCTATCTATCTATCTATCTATCTATCTATCTATCTATTTCTATTTTTTTCTTTTTTATTTATCTATCTATCTATCTATCTATCTATTATCTTTTTTCTATCTATCTATTTTTTTCTATTCTATCTAATATTTATCTATATTTATTTTTCTATCTATCTATATCTTCTTTTTTTATTTATCTTTTTATCTATCTATTTTCTATTTTATCTATCTATTTTTCTATATTTTATCTATCTATTTTATATTTTATTTATCTATTCTATCTATCTATCTATTTTTATCTATTTCTATCTATCTATTATATCTTTATCTATCTATCTATCTATCTATCTATTTATTATCTTTCTTTTTATTATTTATTTTTTTATCTATCTATTTATCTATCTATATCTATCTATCTTTTATTTCTATATTATATCTATCTATCTATCTATCTATCTATCTATCTATCTATCTATTATCTATCTATCTATTTCTATTTTATTTATATTATCTATTTTTTTTTATCTATTTTTTTATCTATTCTATCTATCTATCTATCTTCTATCTATATATCTATCTATCTATCTATTCTATCTATCTATCTATATCTATTTTATCTATCTATATATTATCTATCTATTTATTTTTCTATTTTATCTATCTTTTTCTATCTATCTATCTATCTATCTATCTATTATATATATATATATTCTATCTATCTATCTATAATATTTATATCTATCTATCTATCTATTATCTATCTATCTTTTATCTATATTTTATATATTATATCTATATTTATCTATTATCTATCTATCTTCTATTTTATCTATCTATTTTATCTATCTATCTATCTATCTATCTATCTATCTATCTTTTTTTCTATTTTATCTATCTCATTTTATCTTTCTATCTATCTATATCTATCTATTTTTTCTATTTATTTATATATATTTTTTTTCTATTTTTATCTATTTTATATATTTTTTTATTTATCTATTTTCTTCTATATTTATCTATCTATCTATTTTTTTTATCTTTTTATATATATTTATCTATTATTTATTTTATCTATCTATTTTTTCTATTTTATCTTTTTTATTTTATCTATCTATCTTTTCTATATATTTATCTATCTATTTTTCTATATTTTATCTATCTTTATTTATCTATTATTTTATCTATTATATATATATTATCTATCTATTATTTATATATATTTTTCTTATCTATTTTTATCTATCTATCTATCTATCTATCTATATATTTTTTATCTATCTATTTATTTATTATTTTTATATCTATTTTTTTATCTTTTTTTTTTTTTCTATTTTCTATCTATCTATTTATCTATTTATCTTTTTTATCTATTTATCTATCTATCTATTTTTTTATTTATCTATCTATCTATCTATCTTTATCTATCTATTTATTTATTTTCTATCTTTTTCTCTATCTATCTATCTATCTATTTTTTCTATCTATCTATCTATATATCTATTTCTATTTTATCTATCTATCTATCTATCTATCTATCTATCTATTTATTATCTATCTATCTATCTTCTATCTATCTATTTATCTATCTATCTATTTATCTATCTATCTATCTATCTATCTATCTTTATCTATTTATCTATCTATCTATCTATCTATTATTTTATCTATCTTTCTATATATATCTATTATTATCTATCTATCTATCTATCTATCTATCTATCTATTTTATCTATCTTCTTCTATCTATCTATCTATCTATCTTTTCTATCTATCTATATTTATTATCTATCTATCTATCTATCTATCTATATATATATCTATCTATCTATCTTTTTATATCTATCTATCTATCTATCTATCTATCTATCTTTTCTATCTTTTTTATTTTTTTTTATCTATCTATCTATCTATCTATCTATCTATCTTTATCTATCTATCTATCTATCTTCTATCTATCTATCTATCTATTTTATTATATCTATCTATCTATATATCTATCTATCTATTTATCTTTCTCTATCTATTTTATCTATCTATCTATCTATTTTTTTTATTATATTTCTATCTATCTTTTCTATTTTTTCTATCTATCTATTTTTATCTATCTATCTATCTATCTATCTATCTATCTATTATCTATCTATCTATCTATCTATCTTTCTATCTATCTATCTATCTATCTATCTATCTATCTTTATATTTATTTTTATCTATCTATCTATTATATCTATTTTATCTATCTATATATATATCTATCTTCTATCTATCTATCTATCTATCTATCTATCTATCTATCTATCTTTTATATATCTATCTATATATTTATCTATTTTATCTATTTTATCTATCTATCTATCTATCTTTATATCTATCTATCTATCTATCTATCTATCTATCTATCTATTTTATCTATCTATCTTTTTTTCTATCTATCTATCTATCTTTTTCTATTTTTTTCTTATTTTTTCTCTATCTATTATCTATCTATTTATTTTATCTATCTATCTATTTTTTTTTTTATCTATCTATTTTTATCTATCTATCTATCTATCTATTTTTTTTTTTATTATATATTATCTATTATCTATTTATCTATATATTATCTATTTATCTATTATATCTATTTCTATTTTATATCTATTTTATCTATCTATCTATATATCTATCTATCTATCTATCTATCTATTTATTTTATATTATTATCTATCTTTTCTATCTTTTTTTTCTATTTATTTTATATTTATCTATTTATCTTATCTATCTATCTATCTCTATCTATTTTTCTATCTATCTATTATATCTATCTATATCTATCTATCTATTTATTTTATCTATCTATCTATATTATCTTTTCTTTTTCTATCTATCTATCTATCTTTATTATCTATCTATCTATCTCTATCTTTTTTTTATCTATCTATCTATCTATCTATATATATATATTATCTATCTATCTATCTATCTATCTTTTCTATCTATCTATATCTATCTATTATCTATCTATCTATCTATCTATCTATCTATCTATCTATCTATCTATCTATTTTATCTATCTATCTATCTATCTATCTATTATCTATCTATTATTTTTTTATTTATCTATCTATATCTATCTATCTATTTTTTATTTATCTATCTATTTTATCTATTATATCTTTCTATCTATCTATCTATCTATATTTATCTATCTATCTATCTATCTATCTATCTATCTATCTATTTTATCTATTTATTCTATTTTTTATCTATCTATTTATATTTATCTATTTTATCTATTTTCTATCTATCTATCTATCTATCTATCTATCTATCTATCTATCTATCTATCTATCTATATATTCTATTTATATATATCTTATTTATTTTATCTATATTATCTATCTATCTATCTATCTATCTATCTATCTATCTATCTATCTATCTATCTATCTATCTATCTTTCTATCTATCTATCTATCTATTTTTTATCTATCTATCTATCTCTATCTATTTTATCTATCTAAATTTTTATTATCTTTTTTTTTATTTTTCTTTTTTTATTTTATCTATCTATCTATATTATTATATTTATATCTATCTATCTATCTTTTATTTATCTATCTTTCTATCTATCTATCTATCTATCTTTTCTATCTATCTATCTATCTATCTATTTTTCTATTTTTTATCTATTTTTATCTATTTATATCTATTATCTATCTATCTTTTATATATCTATCTATTTTATTTTATCTATCTATCTATTTTTCTATTTATATCTATTATTATTCTATCTATATTTTTATTTTCTATTTTTTATCTTTTTTTTATCTATCTATTTATTTATTTTATCTATCTTATTTCTATCTATCTCTATTTATCTATATATCTATATATTTATCTATTTTTATATTATCTTTTTTTTCTATCTATCTATTTATTTTTTCTTTCTATCTATTTATCTATCTATTTTTTTATCTTTTTCTATTTATTTTATTTTTTTCTATCTATCTATCTATCTCTATTGTATCTATCTACTTATATATCTTTTTATCTATCTATATTTTTTATTTATTTATCTTTATCTCTATATCTTTTTTATATTTATTATATTTTATTTTATCTTTTCTATTTTATTTATCTATCTATCTATCTATCTATTTTATTATCTATTTATTTATCTTTCTATCTATTTTATTTTTTTTATTTTATTTATATCTATCTATCTATTTTTTTTATCTATTATTTATCTATTTATCTATTTTTCTATCTATCTATCTTTTCTTTTTATCTATCTATCTATCTATCTATATCTATCTATCTATATTTTCTATCTTTTTTTATCTATCTATCTATCTTCTATATTTTTTTATTTTTATTATCTATCTTTTATCTATCTATTTTATCTATTTATTTTTCTATCTTTTATCTATTTTATCTATTTATTATTTATCTATTATTTATATATTTCTTTTTATATATATCTATCTATCTATTTTTTTTTATCTATCTATCTATTTTATTTATCTTTATCTTATTTCTATCTATCTATCTATTTTATTTTATCTATCTATCTATCTATCTATCTATCTATTATCTATTTATTTATCTTTTATTTATCTATCTATCTATCTATCTATTTTATTATTTCTATCTATCTATCTATTTTATCTATCTATCTATCTATCTATCTTTTTTATCTATCTATTTTATCTATCTATCTATTTTATCTATCTATCTATCTATATCTATCTATCTTTTTCTATCTTTTCTATCTATCTATCTATCTATCTATCTATCTATCTATTTATCTATCTATCTATCTATCTATCTATATATCTATTTTTTATTTATCTATCTATTTTATCTTCTATCTATCTATCTATCTATCTATTGTATCTATCTATCTATCTATCTATCTATCTATCTATCTATTTATCTATCTATCTATTTTATCTATTTATCTTATTTTTATCTATCTATCTATCTATCTATCTATCTTTTTTTTTATCTATCTATCTATCTTTTTATCTATCTATCTATCTATTTTATAATATATCTATCTATTTTTTATCTATCTATCTATCTATCTATTATATATCTATCTATTTTATCTATCTATTCTATCTATCTATCTATCTATCTATCTATTTATCTATCTATCTATCTATCTATCTATTTTTATCTATCTATTTTTCTATCTATCTATCTATCTATCTATCTATCTATCTATTTATTTCTATCTATCTATCTTTTTTTATTTTTTTTCTTTTTTTTATTTTTATTATCTATTTATCTATTTTATCTATTTATTTTATCTATTTATCTATTTTATTATCTATATATTTTTTTTTTCTTTAATATTTATCTATTTTATCTATTTTTTATCTATCTATCTTATCTATCTTTTATTATCTATCTATTTATTTATCTATTTTTTATATCTATTTATCTATCTATTTATTCTATTTATCTTTTTATTTTTATCTATTTTATTTTTTTTTTATTTTTTTTTTTATCTATCTATTTTATCTATCTATTTTATTTTTTTTTTCTATCTTTTATATATTTTCTATCTATTTTTATTTTCTTTCTATATTTATTATCTATCTCTATTTATCTATCTATCTATATCTATTTTATTATTTTTATCTATCTCTCTATCTATTTCTTTTCTATCTATTTATCTATCTTTTTTTTATTTTTATTTTTCTATCTATCTATCTATCTTTCTTTTTTATTTTTTATCTATCTATCTATCTATCTATCTATCTATCTATTTTTTATCTATATCTATTTATTATTTAATTTATTTATATTTTATCTATCTTCTATCTATCTATCTATCTATCTATCTATCTATCTATTTATCTATCTATCTATCTATTTATCTATCTATCTATCTTATCTATCTATCTATCTATCTATATTTTTATCTATTTTTATTTTTATTTTATCTATCTTTATCTATATCTATTTTATCTATCTATCTATATATCTTCTTTTTATCTATCTTCTCTATATTATCTATCTATCTATCTATCTATCTATCTATCTATCTATCTATCTATTTATCTATCTATCTATCTATCTATCTATCTATCTATCTATCTATCTATT
>JAGTTL010000526.1:0-39000 GCA_036851935.1 Coregonus suidteri | reverse complement strand
AGGTGGTAGTAGTTACATGTATCTATGTCCCGGTGAATCTAGGTGGCAGTAGTTACATGTATCTATGTCCCGGTGAATCTAGGTGGCAGTAGTTACATGTATCTATGTCCCGGTGAATCTAGGTGGCAGTAGTTACATGTATCTATGTCCCGGTGAATCTAGGTGGCAGTAGTTACATGTATCTATGTCCCGGTGAATCTAGGTGGCAGTAGTTACATGTATCTATGTCCCGGTGAATCTAGGTGGCAGTAGTTGCATGTATCTATGTCCCGGTGAATCTAGGTGGTAGTAGTTACATGTATCTATGTCCCGGTGAATCTAGGTGGCAGTAGTTACATGTATCTATGTCCCGGTGAATCTAGGTGGCAGTAGTTACATGTATCTATGTCCCGGTGAATCTAGGTGGCAGTAGTTACATGTATCTATGTCCCGGTGAATCTAGGTGGCAGTAGTTACATGTATCTATGTCCCGGTGAATCTAGGTGGCAGTAGTTACATGTATCTATGTCCCGGTGAATCTAGGTTACAGTAGTTACATGTATCTATGTCCCGGTGAATCTAGGTGACAGTAGTTACATGTATCTATGTCCCGGTGAATCTAGGTGGCAGTAGTTACATGTTTCTATGTCCCGGTGAATCTAGGTGGCAGTAGTTTACATGTATCTATGTCCCGGTGAATCTAGGTGGTAGTAGTTACATGTATCTATGTCCCGGTGAATCTAGGTGGCAGTAGTTACATGTATCTATGTCCCGGTGAATCTAGGTGGCAGTAGTTACATGTATCTATGTCCCGGTGAATCTAGGTGGCAGTAGTTACATGTATCTATGTCCCGGTGAATCTAGGTGGCAGTAGTTACATGTATCTATGTCCCAGTGAATCTAGGTGGTAGTAGTTACATGTATCTATGTCCCGGTGAATCTAGGTGGCAGTAGTTACATGTATCTATGTCCCGGTGAATCTAGGTGGCAGTAGTTACATGTATCTATGTCCCGGTGAATCTAGGTGGCAGTAGTTACATGTATCTATGTCCCGGTGAATCTAGGTGACAGTAGTTACATGTATCTATGTCCCGGTGAATCTAGGTGGCAGTAGTTACATGTATCTATGTCCCGGTGAATCTAGGTGGCAGTAGTTACATGTATCTATGTCCCGGTGAATCTAGGTGGCAGTAGTTACATGTTTCTATGTCCCGGTGAATCTAGGTGGCAGTAGTTACATGTATCTATGTCCCGGTGAATCTAGGTGGCAGTAGTTACATGTATCTATGTCCCGGTGAATCTAGGTGGCAGTAGTTACATGTATCTATGTCCCGGTGAATCTAGGTGGCAGTAGTTACATGTATCTATGTCCCGGTGAATCTAGGTGGCAGTAGTTACATGTATCTATGTCCCGGTGAATCTAGGTGGCAGTAGTTACATGTACAGTGGGGAAAAAAAGTATTTAGTCAGCCACCAATTGTGCAAGTTCTCCCACTTAAAAAGACGAGAGAGGCCTGTAATTTTCATCATAGGTACACGTCAACTATGACAGACAAATTGAGAAAAAAAAATCACATTGTAGGATTTTTAAAGAATTTATTTGCAAATTAGGGTGGAAAATAAATATTTGGTCACCTACAAACAAGCAAGATTTCTGGCTTTCACAGACCTGTAACTTCATCTTTAAGAGGCTCCTCTGTCCTCCACTCGTTACCTGTATTAATGGCACCTGTTTGAACTTGTTATTAGTATAAAAGACACCTGTCCACAACCTCAAACAGTCACACTCCAAACTCCACTATGGCCAAGACCAAGGAGCTGTCAAAGGACACCAGAAACAAAATGTTAGACCTGTACCAGGCTGCGAAGACTGAATCTGCAATAGGTAAGCAGCTTGGTTTGAAGAAATCAACTGTGGGAGCAATTATTAGGAAATTGAAGACATACAAGACCACTGATAATCTCCCTCGATCTGGGGCTCCAAGCAAGATCTCACCCCGTGGGGTCAAAATGATCACAAGAACGGTGAGCAAAAATCCCAGAACCACACGGGGGGACCTAGTGAATGACCTGCAGAGAGCTGGGACCAAAGTAACAAAGCCTACCATCAGTAACACACTACGCTGCCAGGGACTCAAATCCTGCAGTGCCAGACGTGTCCCCCTGCTTAAGCCAGTACATGTCCATGCCCGTCTGAATTTGCTAGGGTGCATTTGGATGATCCAGAAGAGGATTGGGAGAATGTCATATGGTCAGATGAAACCAAAATAGAACTTTTTGGTAAAAACTCAACTCGTCGTGTTTGGAGGACAAAGAATGCTGAGTTGCATCCAAAGAACACCATACCTACTGTGAAGCATGGGGGAGAAAACATCATGCTTTGGGGCTGTTTTTCTGCAAAGGGACCAGGACGACTGATCCGTGTAAAGGAAAGAATGAATGGGGCCATGTATCGTGAGATTTTGAGTGAAAACCTCCTTCCATCAGCAAGGGCATTGAAGATGAAACGTGGCTGGGTCTTTCAGCATGACAATGATCCCAAACACACCGCCCGGGCAACGAAGGAGTGGCTTCGTAAGAAGCATTTCAAGGTCCTGGAGTGGCCTAGCCAGTCTCCAGATCTCAACCCCATAGAAAATCTTTGGAGGGAGTTGAAAGTCTGTGTTGCCCAGCGACAGCCCCAAAACATCACTGCTCTAGAGGAGATCTGCATGGAGGAATGGGCCAAAATACCAGCAACAGTGTGTGAAAACCTTGTGAAGACTTACAGAAAACGTTTGACCTGTGTCATTGCCAAAAAAAAAAAAAAAAAATCCTACAATGTGATTTTCTGGAGAAAAAAAATCTCATTTAGTCTGTCATAGTTGACGTGTACCTATGATGAAAATTACAGGCCTCTCATCTTTTTAAGTGGGAGAACTTGCACAATTGGTGGCTGACTAAATACTTTATTTCCCCACTGTATCTATGTCTCGGTTTGTGTGTTTGTAGCGGCTACAATGTAGCCAGCCTGTCTCAGAAGTAACCATAGGATACAATCACACGTTTATCACATTCGCCACGATTCGTGTTTATGGCGCGTAATTTGAGCTGAGTTGTATCTCTATGTTGCTGCTTTATTTTGCAACCCAGCAGTTGTCAAAGTCCCTGAAGGAACAGCGTGTGTCTGTTGAATGCCGGTCTATTGGTTATAATCAGTCCCAGGTTGAATTCTTACATGACGGTAGGACTTTCACACTAGGCTGCTTACTACTGTAGGCTTCTGTGCATTATGTTCAGTGGAGCCATTTTTGTTCGGTCCTCTGTGTCAGTGTGACACTAGCATAGTAGGCTATAGTTAGAGATTGTAACACCAGATAATGTGATTAAACGCAAACATTTTGGGAGCCATTATCCTGGGAGTTACAGATTTGCCATGAATCGAGACCGAAGATGGTATCGCCAATACCAGGTTAGTTGAAAAATCTCTGGCGACTTTTTGTAAAGACAAACCTGTAACTCCCAGTATAATTAGAGTAAAATCCTATTGAAACACCAAAGGAGGCTACAGTCTGATTGACCCACTAACTTTTAGTAGCCTAGAGTGTAACGCTAGTTGGTCGACCATATGTCAGATTTATCAGTAGATAGTGATCTTTAAAAAAAATAAAATAATAATATGCCATTTAGCAGACGCTTTTATCCAAAGCGACTTACAGTCATGCGTGCATACATTTTTGTGTATGGGTGGTCCCAGGGATCGAACCCACTACCTTGGCGTTACAAGCGCCGTGCTCTACCAGCTGAGCTACAGAGGACCACATGACTAGTCTTCTCTAACATCTAGACGTTTTAGAACCATTCATGTTCTACTGCTGAATACAATGCCTTTACATGTGGATCATATCATGTGATGTCAGTTCATGACATGCCGCTCAGCTGCTTTGTGCCAGATCTTTGTTTGTGTGACACATAATAATAGTAATAATATAGATATTTAGTTTGTGGAGTGCATTTCCCACACTCACTGAATGACCAGCAGACTTCTCCATTCAGGTAGAGCTAGTGTTATGATGTCCTGCTGTCAGACTGCACCTGTGTTGTACCTCTACCATAGGTTCCTCCTCGCCCTCCTCCAGCTCCGGTCCATTCCTCCTTCTCTATAACCCATACAAAGGCTTATATCCACATCAACACAGTCCTGAAGACTGGGTCTGAGACTCATAACTACCCCACATCAACACAGCCCTGAAGACTGGGTCTGAGACCCATAACTACCCCACATCAACACAGCCCTGAAGACTGGTTCTGAGACCCATAACTACCCCACATCAACACAGCCCTGAAGACTGGGTCTGAGACACATAACTACCCCACATCAACACAGCCCTGAAGACTGGTTCTGAGACCCATAACTACCCCACATCAATACAGTCCTGAAGACTGGTTCTGAGACCCATAACTACCCCACATCAACACAGTCCTGAAGACTGGGTCTGAGACCCATAACTAGCCCACATCAACACAGCCCTGAAGACTGGTTCTGAGACCCATAACTACCCCACATCCCTCTACCTCTACCCCATCCCCCTGTCTCCCTCCTCCTCTCTACCCCATCCCCCTGTCTCCCTCCTCCTCTCTACCCCATCCCCCTGTCTCCCTCCTCCTCTCTACCCCATCCCCCTGTCTCCCTCCTCCTCTCTACCCCATCCCCCTGTCTCCCTCCTCCTCCCTACCCCATCCCCCTGTCTCCCTCCTCCTCTCTACCCCATCCCCCTGTCTCCCCCCTCCTCTCTACCCCATCCCCCTGTCTCCCTCCTCCTCCCTACCCCATCCCCCTGTCTCCCTCCTCCTCCCTACCCCATCCCCCTGTCTCCCTCCTCCTCTCTACCCCATCCCCCTGTCTCCCCCTCCTCTCTACCCCATCCCCCTGTCTCCCTCCTCCTCCCTACCCCCCCCCCTCTCTCCCTCCTCCTCCCTACCCCACCCCCCTGTCTCCCCCCTCCTCTCTACCCCATCCCCCTGTCTCCCCCCCCCTCCTCTCTACCCCATCCCCCTGTCTCCCCCCTCCTCTCTACCCCATCCCCCTGTCTCCCCCCCCTCCTCTCTACCCCATCCCCCTGTCTCCCCCCCTCCTCTCTACCCCATCCCCCTGTCTCCCCCCTCCTCTCTACCCCTCCCCCTGTCCCCCCCCTCTCTACCCCATCCCCCTCTCCCCCCCCTCTCTACCCCATCTCCCCCTCTCTCCCCCCTCCTCTCTACCCCATCCCCCTGTCTCCCCTCCTCCTCCCTACCCCATCCCCCTGTCTCCCTCCTCCTCCCTACCCCATCCCCCTGTCTCCCTCCTCCTCTCTACCCCATCCCCCTGTCTCTCCCTCCTCCTCTCTACCCCACCCCCCTGTCTCCCCCCCTCTCTCTCTACCCCTCTCCCCTCCCTCTGTCTCCTCCTCCTCTCTACCCATCCCCCTGTCTCCCTCCTCCTCTCTACCCCCATCCCCCTGTCTCCCTCCTCCTCTCTACCCCCACCCCCTGTCTCCCTCCTCCTCTCTACCCCCATCCCCCCTGTCTCCCCCCTCCTCTCTACCCCATCCCCCTGTCTCCTCCCCCCTCCTCTCTACCCCCATCCCCCTGTCTCCCCCCCCCTCCTCTCTACCCCATCCCCCCTGTCTCCCCCCTCCTCTCTACCCCATCCCCCTGTCTCCCCCCTCCTCTCTCTACCCATCCCCCTGTCTCCCCCCTCCTCTCTACCCCATCCCCCTGTCTCCCTCCTCCTCTCTATCCCATCCCCCTGTCTCCCCCCTCCTCTCTACCCCATCCCCCTGTCTCCCTCCTCCTCTCTACCCCATCCCCCTGTCCTCCCTCCTCCTCTCTACCCCATCCCCCTGTCTCCCCCCTCTCCTCCCCTCTACCCCATCCCCCTGTCTCCCTCCTCCTCTCTACCCCATCCCCCTGTCCTCTCTCCCCCCTCCTCTCTACCCCATCCCCCTGCCTCCCTCCTCCTCTCTACCCCATCCCCCTGTCTCCCTCCTCCTCTCTACCCCATCCCCCTGTCTCCCTCCTCCTCTCTACCCCATCCCCCTGTCTCCCTCCTCCTCTCTACCCCATCCCCCTGTCCCCCCTCCTCCTCTCTACCCCATCCCCCTGTCTCCCCCCTCCTCTCTACCCCATCCCCCTGTCTCCCTCCTCCTCTCTACCCCATCCCCCTGTCTCCCCCCTCCTCTCTACCCCATCCCCTGTCTCCCCCCCTCCTCTCTACCCCATCCCCCTGTCCCCCCCTCCTCTCTACCCATCCCCCTGTCGCCCCCCTCCTCTCTACCCCATCCGCCTGTCTCCCTCCTCCTCTCTACCCCATCCCCCTGTCTCCCTCCTCCTCTCTACCCCATCCCCCTGTCTCCCTCCTCCCTCTCCCATCCCCCCCTCCCCCCTGTCTCCCTCCTCCTCTCTACCCATCCCCCATCCCCCTGCCTCCCTCCCTCCTCCTCTCTACCCCATCCCCCTGTCTCCCTCCTCCTCTCTACCCCATCCCCCTGTCTCCCCCCTCCTCTCTACCCCCCATCCCCCTGTCTCCCCCCTCCTCTCTACCCCATCCCCCTGTCTCCCCCCTCCTCTCTACCCCATCCCCCTGTCTCCCTCCTCCTCTCTACCCCATCCCCTGTCTCCCTCCTCCTCTACCCCATCCCCCTGTCTCCCTCCTCTCTACCCCATCCCCTGTCTCTCCCCCTCCTCTACCCCATCCCCCTGTCTCCCTCCTCCTCTCTACCCCATCCCCCTGTCCCCCCCTCTCCCCCTCTCCTCTCTACCCCATCCCCCTGTCTCCCTCCTCCTCTCTACCCCATCTCCCCCTGTGTCTCCCTCCTCCTCTCTACCCCATCCCCTGTCTCCCTCCTCCTCTCTCTACCCCATCCCCCTGTCTCCCTCCTCCTCTCTAACCCCATCCCCCCTGTCTCCCTCCTCCTCTCTACCCCATCCCCCTGTCCTCCCTCCTCCTCTCTACCCCATCCCCCTGTCTCCCTCCTCCTCTCTACCCCATCCCCCTGTCTCCCCCTCCTCCTCTCCCCCCCATCCCCCTGTCCTCCCTCCTCCTCCCTCTCTACCCCATCCCCCTGTCTCCCCCCTCCTCTCTACCCCCTCCCCCTGTCTCCCTCCTCCTCTCTACCCCCCATCCCCCTGTCTCCCCCCTCCTCTCTACCCCATCCCGTCCTGTCTCCCCTCCTCCTCCTCTCTACCCTGTCATCCCCCTGTCTCCCTCCCCCCCTCCCCCCTCCTCTCTACCCCCCTCCCCCTCTCCCTCCTCCTCTCTACCCCATCCCCCCGTCTCCCCCCCTCCTCTCTACCCCATCCCCCCGTCTCCCCTCCTCCTCTCTACCCCCATCCCCCCGTCTCCCCCCTCCCTCTCTACCCCATCCCCCCGTCTCCCCCCCTCCTCTCTACCCCATCCCCCCGTCTCCCCCCTCCTCTCTACCCCATTCCCCCCGTCTCCTCCCTCCTCTCTACCCCATCCCCCTGTCTCCCCCCTCCTCTCTACCCCATCCCCCCTGTCTCCCCCCCTCCTCTCTACCCCATACCCCCGTCTCCCTCCTCCTCTCTACCCCATCCCCCCTCTCTCCCCCCTCCTCTCCCCCCATCCCCCTGTCTCCCTCCTCCTCTCTACCCCATCCCCCGTCTCCCCCCTCCTCTCTACCCCATCCCCCTGTCTCCCCCCTCCTCTCTACCCCATCCCCCGTCTCCCCCCCCTCCTCTCTACCCCATCCCCCCCTCCTCTCCCCCTCTCCCTTTCTCCCCCGTCTCCCCCCTCCTCTCTACCCCCATCCCCCTGTCTCCCCCCTCCTCTCTACCCCATCCCCCTGTCTCCCCCCCTCCTCTCTACCCCATCCCCCTGTCTCCCCCCTCCTCTCTACCCCATCCCCCTGTCCCTCCTCCCCCCCTCCTCTCTACCCCATCCCCCTCTCTCCCCCCTCCTCTCTCCCCCCCCCCTGTTCCCCCTGTCCTCTCCCCCCTCCTCTCACCCCCATCCCCCTGTCTCCCCCCCCTCCTCTCTACCCCCATCCCCCTGTCTCCCCCCCTCCTCTCTACCCCATCCCCCTGTCTCCCTCCTCCTCTCTACCCCCATCCCCCTGTCTCCCTCCTCCTCTCTACCCATCCCCCTGTCTCCCCCCTCCTCCTCTACCCCCATCTCCCCTGTCTCTCCCTCCTCTCTACCCCATCCCCCTGTCTCCCCCCTCCTCTCTACCCCATCCCCCTGTCTCCCCCCTCCTCTCTACCCCATCCATCCTGTCTGTCCCCCCCTCTCTCCTCTCTACCCCATCCCCCTGTCTCCCCCCTCCTCTCTACCCCATCCCTTGTCCCCTTCTCTCTTCCTCTCTACCTCATCCCCCTGTCTCCCCTCCTCCTCTCCCTACCCCATCCCCCCTGTCTCCCTCCCCTCCTCCCCCATCCCCCTGTCTCCCTCCTCCTCTCTATCCCATCCCCCCCTTCCTCCCCTCCTCCTCCTCTCCCCCCCCATCCCCCTGTCTCCCCCTCCTCCTCTCCCCCCATCCCCCTGTCTCCCCCCTCCTCTCTACCCCATCCCCCTGTCTCTCCCCTCTCTCTCTCCTACTCCCCATCCCCCTCTCTCCCTCCTCCTCTCTCTACCCCATCCCCCTGTCTCCCCCCTCCTCTCTACCCCATCATCCTCCCTCTCCTCCTCTCTACCCCATCCTCCTCCTGTCCTCCTCCTCTCTAACCCCATCCCCCTGTCCCCCCCCTCCTCTCTCCCCATCCCCCTGTCTCCCTCCTCCTCTCTACCCATCCCCCTGTTCTCCCTCCTCCTCTCTACCCCATCCCCCTGTCTCCCTCCTCCTCTCTACCCCATCCCCCCTGTCTCCCCCCTCCTCTCTACCCCATCCCCCTGTCTCCCCCCTCCTCTCTACCCCATCCCCCTCTCTCCTCTCTCCTCCTCTCTCTCCCCCATCTTCCCTGTCTCCCCCCTCCTCTCTACCCCCATCCCCCTGTCTCCCCCCTCCTCTCTACCCCATCCCCCCTGTCTCCCCCCTCCTCTCTACCCCATCCCCCTGTCTCCCCCCTCCTCTCTACCCCCATCCCCCTGTCTCCCCCTCCTCCTCCCTCCTCTCTACCCCATCTCCCCCCCTCTCCCCCCCCTCCTCTCTACCCCATCCCCCTGTCTCCCTCCTCCTCTCTACCCCTCCCCCCTGTCTCCCTCCTCCTCTCTACCCCCCCTCCCCCTGTCTCCCTCCTCCTCTCTACCCCATCCCCCTGTCTCCCCCCTCCTCTCTACCCCACCCCCTGTCTCCCCCCTCCTCTCTACCCCATCCCCCTGTCTCTCCCTCCTCTCTCCCCCCTCCCCCTGTCTCCCTCCTCCTCTCTACCCCCCTCTCTCCCCCCCTCCCCCTGTCTCCCTCCTCCTCTCTACCCCATCCCCCTGTCTCTCCCTCCTCCTCTCCTCCCCATCCCCCTGTGTCCCCCCCCTCCTCTCTCTACCCCATCCCCCTGTCTCCCCCCTCCTCTCTACCCCATCCCCCTGTCTCCCTCCTCCTCCCTACCCCATCCCCCTGTCTCTCCCTCCTCCTCTCTACCCCATCCCCCTGTCTCTCCCCTCCTCTCTCCCCTCTCCCCCTGTCTCCCTCCTCCTCTCTCTACCCCCTCTCTACCCTGTCTCCCCCTGTATCCCTCCTCCTCTCTACCCCATCCCCCTGTCTCCCCCCTCCTCTCTACCCCATCCCCCTGTCCCCTCCCCCCTCCTCTCTACCCCATCCCCCCTCTCTCCCCCCCTCCTCTCTCCTCTCTTTCCCCCATCCCCCTGTCTCCCTCCTCCTCCCTACCCCATCCCCCTGTCTCCCTCCTCCTCTCTACCCCATCCCCCTGTCTCCCCCCTCCTCTCTACCCCATCCCCCTGTCTCCCTCCTCCTCTCTACCCCATCCCCCTGTCTCCTCTCCCTCCTCCTCTCCCTCCCCTCGTCCCCCTGTCTCCCTCCTCCTCTCTACCCCATCCCCCTCTCCTCCCTCCTCCTCTCTACCCCATCCCCCTGTCTCCCTCCTCCTCTCTACCCCATCCCCCTGTCTCTCTCCTCCTCATCCCTACCCCATCCCCCTGTCTCCCCCCTCCTCTCTACCCCATCCCCCTGTCTCCCCCCTCCTCTCTACCCCATCCCCCTGTCTCCCCCCCCCTCCTCTCTACCCCATCCCCCCTCTGTCTCCCCCCTCCTCTCTACCCCATCCCCTTGTCTCCCTTCTCTCTCTACCCCATCCCCCCCTGTCTCCCTCCTCCTCCCTACCCTATCCCCCCTGTCTCCCTCCTCCTCCCTACCCCATCCCCCTGTCTCTCCCCTCCCTCCTCCTCTCTACCCCATCCCCCTGTCTCCCTCCTCCTCTCTACCCCATCCCCCTGTCTCCCTCCTCCTCTCTACCCCATCCCCCTGTCTCCCTCCTCCTCTCTACCCCATCCCCCCTCTCTCCCTCCTCCTCTCTCTATCCCCCATCCCCCTGTCTCCCTCCTCTCTACCCCATCCCCCTGTCTCCCTCCTCCTCTCTACCCCCTCTCCCCTCCCCCTCTCCCTCCTCCTCTCTACCCCATCCCCCCTCCTCCTCCCCCTCCCTCTCTACCCCATCCCCCTGTCTCCCCCCTCCTCTCTACCCCATCCCCC
Source organism: Coregonus suidteri (assembly GCA_036851935.1). Classification (NCBI taxonomy): domain Eukaryota; kingdom Metazoa; phylum Chordata; class Actinopteri; order Salmoniformes; family Salmonidae; genus Coregonus; species Coregonus suidteri. Next base: position 28,402 of record JAGTTL010000526.1, on the reverse strand, counting down.
TGTCTCCCCCCTCCTCTCTACCCCATCCCCCTGTCTCCCTCCTCCTCTCTACCCCACCCCCCCTGTCTCCTCCCTCCTCTCTCCCCCATCCCCCTGTCTCCCTCCTCCTCTCTACCCCATCCCCCTGTCTCGCCTCCTCCTCTCTACCCCATCCCCTGTCTCCCTCCTCCTCTCTACCCCATCCCCCTGTCTCCCCCCTCCTCTCTACCCCATCCCCCTGTCTCCCCCCTCCTCTCTCCCCCCATCCCCCTCTCTCCCCCCTCCTCTCTACCCCCTCCCCCTGTCTCCCCCCCCTCCTCTCTACCCCATCCCCTTGTCTCCTCCTTCTCTCTACCCCATCCCCCTGTCTCCCTCCTCCTCCCTACCCCTCCCCCCCTCTCTCCCTCCTCCTCCCTACCCCATCCCCCCTGTCTCCCTCCTCCTCTCTACCCCATCCCCCCTGTCTCCCTCCTCCTCCCTACCCCATCCCCCCCTGTCTCCCTCCTCCTCCCTACCCCCATCCCCCTGTCTCCTCCCTCCTCCTCTCTCCCCATCCCCCCTGTCTCCCCTCCTCCTCTCTACCCCATCCCCCTGTCTCCCTCCTCCTCTCTACCCCATCCCCCTCCTCCTCTCTACCCCCTCTCTACCCCATCCCCCTCCTCCCCCTCCTCTCTACCCCATCCCCCTGTCTCCCCCCTCCTCTCTACCCCATCCCCTGTCTCCCCCCTCCTCCCTACCCCATCCCCCTGTCCTCCCTCCTCCTCCCTACCCCATCCCCCTGTCTCCCTCCTCCTCTCTACCCCATCCCCCTGTCTCCCTCCCTCCTCTCTACCCCATCCCCCTGTCTCCCTCCTCCTCCTCTCTACCCCCTCCCCCCCTCTCCTCCTCCTCTCTCCCCCATCCCCCTCTTCTCCCTCCTCCTCCCTACCCCCATCCCCCTCTCCCCTCCTCCTCCTCCCTACCCCATCCCCCTGTCTCCCTCCTCCTCTACCCCATCCCCTGTCTCCCTCCTCCTCTCTACCCCATCCCCCTGTCCCCCTCCTCCCTCTACCCCATCCCCCCTGTCTCCCTCCTCCTCTCTACCCCATCCCCCTGTCTCCCCTCCTCCTCTCTACTAACCCCATCCCCCTGTCTCCCTCCTCCTCCCTACCCCATCCCCCTGTCTCCCTCCTCCTCTCCCTACCCCATCCCCCTGTCTCCCTCCTCCTCCCTACCCCATCCCCCTGTCTCCCTCCTCCTCCCTACTACCCCATCCCCCTGTCTCCCTCCTCCTCCCTACCCCCCCCCCCCCTGTCTCCCTCCTCCTCCCTATCCCATCCCCCTGTCTGCCTCCTCCTCCCTATCTCCATCCCCCTCTACCCCTCCCTCCTCCTCCTCTCTACCCCATCCCCCTGTCTCCCTCCTCCTCTCTACCCCCATCCCCCTGTCTCCCTCCTCCTCCCTACCCCATCCCCCTGTCTCCCTCCTCCTCCCTACCCCCATCCCCCTGTCTCCCTCCTCCTCCCTACCCCATCCCCCTCTCCTCCCTCCTCCCTCCCTCTTCCCCCTCCCCCTGTCTGCCTCCTCCTCCCTATACCCTCCCCCTGTCTCCTCCTCCTCCCTATACCATCCCCCTGTCTGCCTCCTCCTCTCTACCCCATCCCCCTGTCTCCCTCCTCCTCTCTACCCCTCATCCCCCTGTCTCCCTCCTCCTCTCTACCCCATCCCCCTGTCTCCCTCCTCCTCCCTACCCCCATCCCCCTGTCTCCCTCCTCCTCTCTACCCCATCCCCCCTCCCTCTCCCTCCTCCTCTCTCCCCCCCTCCTCCCCCTGTCTACCTCCTCCCTCCTACCCCATCCCCCCCTCTCCCTCCCTCCTCTCTCTACCCCATCCCCCTGTCTCCCTCCTCCTCTCTACCCCATCCCCCTGTCTCCCTCCTCCTCTCTACCCCATCTCCCCCTGTCTCCCCCCTCCTCTCTACCCCCCTCCCCCCCTCTCCCTCCTCCCCTCTCTACCCCATCCCCCTGTCTCCCCCCCCTCCTCTCTACTTCCCATCCCCCTGTCTCCCTCCTCCTCTCTACCCCATCCCCCCCTGTCTCCCCCCTCCTCCTCTCTACCCCATCCCCCTGTCTCCCTCCTCCTCTCTACCCCATCCCCCTGTCTCCCTCCTCCTCTCTACCCCATCCCCCTGTCTCCCCCCCTCCTCTCTACCCCATCCCCCTGTCTCCCTCCTCCTCTCTTACCCCATCCCCCTGTCTCCCCTCCTCCTCTCTACCCCCATCCCTGTCTCCCTCCTCCTCTCTCTCCCCCCATCCCCCCTGTCTCCCCTCCTCCTCTCTCCCCCCATCCCCCTGTCTCCCTCCTCTCTACTCCCATCCCCCTGTCTCTCCCCTCTCCCTCTACCCCCATCCCCCTGTCCTTCCCTCCTCCTCTCTCTACCCCATCCCCCTGTCTCCCTCCTCCTCTCTACCTCATCCCCCCCTGTCTCCCCTCCTCCTCCTCCCCTCTCTACCCCATCCCCCTGTCTCCCCCCCTCCTCTCTACCCCCTCTCCCCCTGTCTCCCTCCTCCTCTCTACCCCTCCCCCTGTCTCCCTCCTCCTCTCTCCCCCATCCCCCCTGTCTCCCTCCTCCTCTCTACCCCCCTCCCCCTGTCTCTTCTCCCTCCTCTCTCTCTACCCCATCCCCCTGTCTCCCCCCTCCTCTCTAATCCCCTCCCCTCCCCTGTCTCCCTCCTCCTCTCTACCCCATCCCCCTGTCTCCCTTCTCCCTCTCTACCCCATCCCCCCTGTCTCCCCCCTCCTCTCTACCCCCTCCCCCTCTCCCCCTCCTCCTCTCTACCCCATCCCCCTTCCCTCCCTCCCCCCTCTCTACCCCCCCTCCCCCTGTCTCCCTCCTCCTCTCTCCCCCCATCCCCCTGTCTCCCTCCTCTCTCTACCCCATCCCCCTGTCTCCCTCCCTCCTCTCTACCCCCATCCCCCTGTCTCCCCCCTCCTCCATCCCCCTGTCTCTCCCTCCTCCTCTCTCTACCCCATCCCCCTGTCTCCCTCCTCCTCTCTACCCCATCCCCCTGTCTCCCTCCTCCTCTCTCTCTACCCCATCCCCCTGTCTCCCCCCTCCTCTCTACCCCATCCCCCTGTCTCCCTCCTCCTCTCTTCCCCCATCCCCCTGTCTCTCCCTCCTCCTCTCTACCCCATCCCCCTGTCTCCCTCCCTCCTCTCTACCCCATCCCCCTGTCTCCCTCCTCCTCTCTACCCCCATCTCCCCTGTCCCTCCCTCCTCCTCTCTACCCCATCCCCCTGTCTCCTCCCTCTCCTCTCTACCCTCCCCCTCTCTCCCTCTCCTCCTCCTCCTACCCCTCCCCCCTCTCTCCCCCCTCCTCCCTCCTCTCCCCATCCCCCTGTCTCTCCCCCCTCCTCTCTACCCCATCCCCCTGTCTCCCTCTCCTCCTCCCCCCCCCTCCCCCCCTCTCCCCCCTCCTCTCTACCCCATCCCCCCTCCTCCTCCCCCCCCCTCCTCTCTACCCCATCCCCCCGTCTCCCTCCTCCTCCTCCCTCCTCCCCCCCGTCCCCCCCCTCTCTCCTCTCTCCCCATCCCCCCGTCTCCCCCCCTCCTCTCTACCCCCATCCCCTGTCTCCCCCCTCCTCTCTACCCCATCCCTCTCCCCCCGTCTCCTTCTCCCCTCCTCTCTACCCCATCCCCCCGTCTCCCCCTCCTCCTCCTTCTCCTCTCCCCCCCCATCCCCCTCCTCTCTCCTCCCTCACTCCTCTCTCCCTTCTCGCCTCCCCCCGTCTCCCCCCTCCTCTCTCTTCCCCATCCCCCCTGTCTCCCCCCCTCCTCTCTACCCCATTCCCCTGTCTCCCCCCTCCTCTCTACCCCCATCCCCCGTCTCCCCCTCTCCTCTCTCCCCTCCCCCTCTCTCTTTCCCCCTCCTCTCTCCCCCATCTCCCCTCTCTCCCCCCCTTCTCTCTCCCCCCTCCTCCTGTCCTCTCTGTCTCCCTCTCCTCTCTCCCCCTCCCCTCTCTCCCCCCTCTCTCCCCCATCCCCCTGTCTCCCTCTCCCCTCCTCCTCTACCCCCTCCCCCTGTCTCCCCCTCTCCTCTCTACCCCATCCCCCTGTCTTCCCCCCTCCTCTCTACCTTCTCCCCCTGTCTCCTCCCTCCTCTCCTCTCTCCTCTCCCCCTCCCCCTGTCTCCCTCCTCCTCTCCTACCCCCATCCCCCTGTCTCCCTCCTCCCCTCTCTACCCCATCCCCCTGTCTTCCCCCTCCTCTCTTCCTCCCCTCCCCCCTGTCTATCCCCCCTCCTCTCTACCCCATCCCCCTGTCTCTCTCCTCCTCTCTACCCCCTCCCCCTGTCTCCTCCCTCCTCTCTCCCCCCCTCCCCACTTCTCCCTCCTCCTCTCTACCCCATCCCCCTTCTCCCTCCCTCCTCTCTACCCCCATCCCCCTGTCTCCCTCCCTCCTCTCTACCCCATCCCCCTGTCTCCCTCCTCTCTCTCTACCCTCCCCCTGTCTCCTCCCTCCTCCTCTCTACCCCATCTCCCCTGTCTCCCCCTCCTCTCTCTATCCCATCCCCCTGTCTCCCCTCTCCTCTCTACCCCATTCCCCCCTGTCTCCTCTCCTCTCTCTCTACCCCTCCCCCCTGTCTCCCTCCTCCTCCTCTACCCCCCTCCCCATCCGTCTTCTCTCCCTCCTCCTCCCTACCCCCTCCCCCCTGTCTCCCCCTCCTCCTCCCTATCCCTACCCCATCCCCCTGTCTCCCTCCTCCTCTCTCTACCCCATCCCCCTGTCTCCCTCCCTCCTCCTCTCTCCTCCCCTCTCCCCTCCCTCCCTCCTCCTCTCTCCCCATCCCCCTGTCTCCCTCCTCCTCCTACCCCATCCCCCCTCCCTCCTCTCCCTCCTCCTCTCTCTACCCCTCCCCCTGTCTCCCTCCTCCTCTCTCCCCCCTCTCCCCCTGTCTCCCCCCTCCTCTCTCCCCCCTCTCCCCTCTCTCCCCCCTCTCTCTACCCCTCCTCCTCCCCCCTCCTCCTCTCTACCCCCATCCCCCTCTCTCCCCTCTCCTCTCTACCCCATCCCCCCTGTCTCCCTCCTCCTCTCTACCCCCATCCCCCTGTCTCCCTCCTCCTCTCTACCCCATCCCCCTGTCTCTCCCTCCTCCTCTCTACCCCATCCCCCTGTCTCTCTCCTCCTCTCTACTACCCCATCCCCCTGTCTCCCCCCTCCTCTCTACCCCCATCCCCCTGTCTCCCCCCTCCTCTCTACCCCCTCCCCCCTGTCTCCCCCCTCCTCTCTACCCCTCCCCCTGTCTCTCCCCCTCCTCTCTATCCCTCTCCCCCCTCTCTCTCCCTCCTCTCTACCTCCCCCATCCCCCTGTCTCCCCCCCTCCTCTCTACCCCATCCCCCTGTCTCTCCCCCTCCTCTCTACTCCCATCCCCCTCTCTCCCTCCTCTCTCTCTCCCCCCATCCCCCCTGTCTCCCTCCTCCTCTCTCCCCCCTCCCCTCTCTCCCTCCTCCTCTCCTCTCCATCATCCCCCTGTCTCTCTCCCTCCTCTCCTCTCTACCCCATCCCCCTGTCTCCCCCCTCCTCTCTACCCCTCCCCCTCTCCCTCCATCCTCTCTCATCTCCCCCCTTCCCCTCTCCTCCTCTCTCCTCTCTACTTCCATCCCCCTGTCCTCCCTCCTCCTCTCTCTACCCCTCCTCCCTGTCTCCCCCTGTCTCCCCTCCTCTCTCTACCCCTCTTCCCCTCCTTCTCCCTCCTCCTCTCTTCCTCCTTCTCCCCCTGTCTCCCCCCCCTCCTCTCTACCCTCTCTCCCCCTGTCTCCTTCCCCTCCCTCCTCTCCTCCCATCCCCCTCTCTCCCTCTCTCCTCCTCTCTTCTCCCCCTGTCCTCCCTCCTCTCTCTCTCCCCTCTCCCCCTGTCTCCTCCCTCCTCTCTACCCCTCTCCCCCTGTCTCCCTCCTCCTCCTCTCTCCCCTCTCTTTCCCATCCCCCTTCTATCCCGTTCCTCCTCTCTCTCCCCCTCCCCCTTCTCCCCCCCCCCTCCTACCCCCTCCCCCCTGTCTCCCCCCCTCCTCTCTCTACTCTCCTTTCCCCCTGTCTCCTCCCTCCTCTCTACCCCTCCCCCTGTCTCCCTCCTCCTCCCTACCCCTCTCCCCTCCTCTCCCTCCTCCTCTCTCCCCCCTCCCCCTCTCTCCCCCCTCCTCCTACCCCATCCCCCTGTCTCCCTCCTCCTCTCTACCCCATCTTCCCTGTCTCCCTCCTCCTCTCTACCCCATCCCCCTGTCTCTCCTCCTCCTCTCTCTACCCCATCCCCCTGTCTCCCTCCTCCTCTCTATCCCCATCCCCCTGTCTCCCTCCTCCTCTCTACCCCCATCTCCCCCTGTCTCCCTCCTCCTCCCTACCCCATCCCCCTGTCCTCCCCCCCTCCTCTCTACCCCATCCCCCTGTCTCCCCCCTTCTCTCTACCCCCATCCCCCCTCCTCTCCTCCCTCCTCTCTCCCCATCCCCCCTCTCTCTCCTCCTCCTCTCTACCCCATCCCCTCTCTCCCTCCTCTCTCTCCCCCCCCATCCCCCTGTCTCCCTCCTCCTCCTACCCTATCCCCCCTGTCTCCCTCCTCCTCTCCTACCCCCCTCCCCCCTTCTCCCTCCTCCTCTCTACCCCTCCCCCTGTCTCCCTCCTCCTCTCTACCCTCTCCCCCTGTCTCCCTCCTCCTCTCTCCTCCCCATCCCCCTGTTCTCCCTCCTCCTCTCTCCTTCTCCCCATCCCCCTGTCTCCCTCCTCCTCTCTACCCCATCCCCCTGTCCCCCCTCCTCTCCTCCCCTTCCCCCTGTCTCCCTCCTCTCTCCTACCCCCTCTCTCTCCCATCTCCCCCTCTCTCCCTCCCCTCCTCTCTCTCCCCCATCCCCCTGTCTCCCCCCTCCTCTCTACCCCATCCCCCTGTCTCCCCCCTCCTCCTCTACCCCCATCCCCCCCTGTCTCCTCCCTCCTCTCTCTCTACCCCATCCCCCCCTGTCTCCCTTCTCCTCTCTACCTCCATCCCCCTGTCTCTCTCCCTCCTCCTCTCTACCCCATCCCCTGTCTCCCTCCTCCTCTCTACCCCATCCCCCTGTCTCCCCCCCTCCTCTCTACCCCATTCCCCTGTCTCCCCTCCTCTCTCCCCCCCTCCTCCCTCTCCCCCTCTGTCTCCCTCCTCCTCTCTACCCCATCCCCCCCTGTCTCCCCCCTCCTCTCTCCTCCCCCATCCCCCTGTCTCCCCCCTCCTCTCTCTACCCCATCCCCCTGTCTCCCCCTCTCCTCTCTACCCCTCCTCCTCCCCTTGTCTCCCTTCTCTCTACCCCCTCCCTCCCCTTCCTCCCCCCTCCTCCCTCCCCATCCCCCCTGTCTCCCTCCTCCTCCCTACCCCATCCCCCCTCTCTCCCTCCTCTCTCCTCCTCCTCTCCCCCCTCCCCCCTGTCCCTCCTCCTCCTCTCCTCCCCCCCCTCCCCCCTTCTCCTCTCTCCTCCTCCTCTACCCCATCCCCCTGTCTCCCTCCTCCTCTCTACCCCATCCCCCTCTCTCCTCCCTCCTCCTCTACCCCATCCCCCTGTCTCCCTCCTCTCTCTCCACCCCCATCCCCCTGTCTCCCTCCTCCTCTCTCCCCCTTCCTCCCCCCTCCCCCCTCCCTCCCTCCTCCTCTCTACCCCATCCCCCTGTCTCCCCTCCTCCTCTCTCCCCTCCCCCTTCTCCCTCTCCTCTCTACCCCTCTCCCCCCTGTCTCCCCCTCCCTCTCTACCCCCTCCCCCTGTCTCTCTCCTCCTCTCTACCCCATCCCCCTGTCTCCCTCCTCCTCTCTACCCCATCCCCCTGTCTCCCTCCTCCTCTCTACCCCATCCCCCTCTTCCCCTCCTCCTCTCTGTCCCATCCTCCCTCTCTCCCCCTCCTCCTCTTCTCTACCCCCCTCCCCCTGTCTCCCTCCTCCTCCCTACCCCCATCCCCCTTCTCCCCCCTCCTCCCTACCCCATCCCCCTGTCTCCCCTCCTCCCTCTACCCCTCTCCCCCTCTCTCCCTCCTCCTCTCTACCCCATCCCCCTGTCTCCCTCCTCTCTACCCCATCCCCCTGTCTCCCTCCTCCTCCTACCCCCTAATCCCCTGTCTCCTCTCCTCTCTCTCCTCCTCCCTCCCTCTCCCCCTTCCTCCCCCCTCCTCTCTACCCCCTCCCCCCTCCTCCCCCTCCTCCCTACCCCATCCCCCTCTCTCCCTTCCTCCTCTTTTCCCCTACCCCATCCTCTCCCTGTCTCCTCTCCTCTCTCCTCCCTCTACCCTCTCCCCCTGTCTCCCCCTCCTCCCTATACCATCCCCCTGTCTCTCCTCCTCCTCTCTACCCCATCCCCCTGTCTCCCTCCTCCTCTCTACCTCCTCCCCCTCTTCTCCCTCCTCCTCCCTACCCCTCCCCCTGTCTCCCCTCCTCCTCCCTACCCCATCCCCCCCTCTCCCTCCTCCTCCCTACCCCATCCCCCTGTCTCCCTCCTCCTCCCTACCCCATCCCCCTGTCTCCTCCCTCCTCCTCCTCTCCCCATCCCCCCCTGTCTCCCCTCCTCCTCCCTATACCATCCCCCTGTCTCCCTCCTCCTCTCTACCCCATCCCCCTGTCTCCCTCCTCTCCTCTCTTCCCCCATCCCCCCTCTCTCCCCCTCCTCTCTCTCCCCCCTCCCCCCTGTCCCTCCTCCTCCTCCCTACCCCATCCCCCGTCTCTCTCCCTCCCTCCTCTCTCCCCCATCCCCCTGTCTCCCTCCTCTCTCTCTCTCCCCATCCCCCTGTCTCTCCCTCCTCCCCCCCCTACCCCATCCCCCTGTCTCCCCTCCTCCTCTCTACCCCATCCCCCTGTCTCCCTCCTCCTCTCTCTCCTACCCCCATTCCCCATCTCTCCCTCCTCCTCTCTCTCTCCCCATCCTCCCCTGTCTCCCCCCTCCTCTCTACCCCTCCCCCTGTCTCCCTCCTCCTTCTCCTCCTCCCCATCCCCTCCTCCTTCTTCCCCCTCTCCCTCTCCTCTACCCCATCCCCCTGTCTCCCCCCTCCTCTCTACCCTCATCCCCCTGTCTCTCCTCTCTCTCTACCCCATCCCCCTGTCTCCTCCTCCTCTCTCCCCCATCCCCCTGTCTCCCTCCTCCTCTCTACCCCATCCCCCTGCTCCTCCCTCCTCCTCTCTACCCCATCCCCCTGTCTCCCTCCTCCTCTCTACCCCCATCCCCCTTTCTCCCTCCTCCTCTCTACCCCATCCCCCTGTCTCCCTCTCTCCTCTCTACCCCATCCCCCCTCCTCTCCTCTCCCCCCTCCTCTCTACCCCCTTCTCCCCCTCCCCTCCCTCCTCCTCTCCCACCCCATCCCCCTGTCTCCCTCCTCCTCCCTACCCCATCCCCCCTGTCTCCCTCCTCCTCTCTACCCCATCCCCCTGTCTGCCTCCTCCTCTCTACCCATCCCCCTGTCTCCTCCTCCTCCTCTCTAACCCCCATCCCCCTGTCTCCCTCCTCCTCTCTACCCCATCCCCCTGTCTCCCCCCTCCTCTCTACCCCCTCCCCCTGTCTCCCTCATCCTCTCTACCCCTCCCCCTGTCTCCCTCCTCTCCTCTCCTACCCCTCCCTCCTGTCTCCCTCCTCCTCTCTACCCCATCCCCCTGTCTCCCTCCTCCTCTCCTCTCCCCTCTCCCCCTGTCTCCTCCCTCCTCTCTCCTCCTACCCCCTCCCCCCTCTCTCCCTCCTCCTCTCTACCCCCCTCCCCCTCTCCCTCCTCCTCTCTACCCCTCCCCCCTCTTCTCCCCCTCTCCTCTCCCCATCCCCCTGTCTCCCCCTCCTCTCTTCTACCCCATCCCCCCTGTCTCCCTCCTCCTCCTTACCCCTCCCCTGTCTCCCCCCTCCTCTCTCTCCCCATCCCCCTGTCTCCCCCCTCCTCCCTCTCCCCCATCCCCCTGTCTCCCTCCTCTCCTCCCCATCCCCTCCCCTCTGTCTCCCTCCTCTCTCTCTACCCCTCCCCCCCTCTCCTCCTCCTTCTCTCCCCCCATCCCCCCCTCCTCCCTCCTCCTCTCTACCCCATCCTCCCTCTCTCCCTCCTCCTCCTACCCCTCCTCCCTGTCTCCCTCCTTCCTCCTCTCTACCCCATCCCCCTGTCTCCCTCCTCCTCTCTACCCCATCCCCCTGTCTCCCTCCTCTCCTCTCTACCCCATCCCCCTGTCTCCCTCCTCCTCTCTACCCCCATCCCCCTGTCTCCCTCCTCCTCTCTACCCTTCATCCCCCCTCCTCCTCTCTACTCCTCTCTACCCCATCCCCCTGTCTCCTCCTCCTCTCTACCCCATCCCCCTGTCTCCCCCCTCCCTCTCTCTACCCCATCCCCCTCTCTCCCCCCCTCTTCCCTCTCTACCCCATCCCCCTGTCTCCTCCCCCCTCCTCTCTACCCCCATCCCCCTCCCTCCTGTCCCTCCTCCTCCCTCCCCTCCCCCTGTCTCCCTCCTCCTCTCTCCCCCCATCCCCCTGTCTCCCTCCTCCTCTCTACCCCCTCCCCCCCTGTCCTCCCCCCTCTCTACTCCATCCCCCTGTCCTCTCTCCTCTCTCTACCCCATCCCCCTGTCTCCTCCCTCCTCTCTAACCCCATCCCCCTGTCCCCTCCTCCTCTCTCCTCCCATCCCCCTGTCTCCCTCCTCCTCTCTACCCCATTCCTCCCCCTGTCTCTCCTCCTCCTCTCTCCCCCATCCCCCTGTCTCCCTCCTCCTCTCTACCCCCATCCCCCTGTCTCCCTCCTCCTCTCTACCCCATCCCCTGTCTCCCTCCTCCCTCTCTACCCCCCTCTCCCCCCTCCCCCTGTCTCCCTCCTCCTCTCTACCCCATCCCCCTGTCTCCCCCCTCCTCTCTACCCCATCCCCCTGTCTCCCCCCTCCTCTCTACCCCATCCCCCTGTCTCCCCCCTCCCTCTCTCCCCCATCCCCCTGTCTCCCTCCTCCTCTCTCCCCCCATCCCCCTGTCTCCCTCCTCCTCCTCTACCCCATCCCCCTGTCTCCTCTCTCCTCCTCTCTACCCCATCCCCCTGTCTCCCTCCTCCTCTCTCCCCATCCCCCTGTCTCCCTCCTCCTCTCTACCCCATCCCCCTGTCTCCCTCCTCCTCTCTACCCCTTCCCCCTGTCTCCCCCCTCCTCTTCTACCCCATCCCCCTGTCTCCTCTCCTCTCTACCCCCATCCCCCTGTCTCCCTCCCTCCTCCCCTCCCCCATCCCCCCTCTCTCTCCTCCTCCTCTCTTCTCCCCCTCCCCCCTGTCTCCCTCCTCCTCTCTACCCCCTCCCCCCTGTCTCCCTCCTCCTCTCCTACCCTCCCCCCTGTCTCCCTCCTCCTCTCTCTCCCCCATCCCCCTGTCTCCCTCCTCCTCTCTCTACTCATCCATCTCCCCCTGTCTCCCTCCTCCTCTCTACCCTCCTCCCCCTCCTCTCCCTCCTCCCCCTCTCCTCCCCCCTCATCTTCTCTCCCCCCTGTCTCCCTCCTCCTCTCTACCCCATCCCCCTGTCTCCCCCCTCCTCTCTCCCCATCCCCCCTGTCTCCCTCTCCTCCTCTCCCCTCTCCCCCTGTCCTTCCCTCCTCCTCTCTCCCCCATCCCCCTGTCTCCCTCCTCTCTCTCTACCCCATCCCCCTGTCTCCCTCCTCCTCTCTACCCCATCCCCCTGTCTCCCTCCTCTCTCTACTCCCCATCCCCCTGTCTCCTCTCCTCCTCTCTCCCCATCCCCCTCTCCTCTCTCCCTCCTCCCTCCCCCCCCTCCCCCTGTCTCCCTCCTCCTCTCCTCCCATCTCCCCATGTCTCTCCCTCCTCCTCTCTACCCCATCCCCCTGTCTCTCCCCCCTCCTCTCTACCCCATCCCCCTGTCTCCCTCCTCCTCCTTACCCCCATCCCCCTGTCTCCCCCCCTCCTCTCTCTACCCCATCCCCCCTGTCTCCCCCCTCCTCTCTACCCCATCCCCCCTGTCTCCCCCCTCCTCTCTACCCCATCCCCCTGTCTCCCCTCCTCCTCTCTACCCCATCCCCCTGTCTCCCTCCTCCTCTCTACCCCATCCCCCTCTTCTCCCTCCTCCTCTCTACCCCTCCCCCTGTCCCCTCCTCCTCCTCTACCTCTACCTTCTCCCCCCTCCTCTCTACCCCATCCCCCCTCTCCTCCCTCCTCTCTCCCCTTCCCCTGTCTCCCTCCCTTCTCCTCTCCCCCATCCCCCTGTCTCCCCCTCCTCCTCTCCTACCCCCTCCCCTCTCTCCCTCCTCCTCTCTACCCTCCCCTCTGTCTCCCTCCTCCTCTCTACCCCATCCCCCTGTCTCCCTCCTCCTCTTCTACCCTCTCCCCCTGTCTCCCCTCCTCCTCTACCCCATCCCCCTGTCTCCCTTCCCTCCTCTCTACCCCATCCCCCTGTCTCCCTCCTCCCTCTCTCCCCATCCCCTGTCTCCCTCCTCCTCTCTCTTCCCATCCCCCTGTCTCCCTCCCTCCTCTCTATCTCCCCATCCCCCTGTCTCCCTCCTTCTCTCTACCCCATCCCCCCCTCTCTCCCTCCTCCTCTCCTCCATCCCCCTGTCTCCTCCCTCCTCTCTCCCTCTCTCTCTGTCTCCCTCCTCTTCCTCTCTCCCCCATCCCTCCCTCTCTCCCCCTCCTCCTCTCTACCCCATCCCTCCCCTGTCTCCCTCCTCCTCTCTACCCCATCCCCCCTTCTCCCCCCTCCTCTCTACCCACTCCTCTCCTCTCTCTCCTCCTCTCTACCCCATCTCCCTGTCTCCCCCCTCCTCTTCTCTCTCTCCCCTTCTCTCTCCTCTCTCTACCCCATCCCCCTCTCTCCCTCCTCCTCCTCTCCCCTCCCCCCTGTCTCCCTCCTCCTCCCTACCCTCTCCCCCTGTCTCCCTCCTCCTCTCTCCCCATCCCCCTGTCTCCCTCCTCCTCTCTACCCCATCCCCCTGTCTCCCTCCTCCCTCTCTACCCCATCCCCCTGTCTTCCCCCTCTCTACCCCCTCCTCCCTCCTCCTCTCTAACCCCCTCTCTCCCTCTCTCCCCCTGTATTCTCTTCCTCCCCTCTACCCCATCCCCCTCTCTCCCCCCCTCCTCTCTACCCCCATCCCCCTGTCCTCTCCTCCCCCCTCCTCTCTACCCCATCCCCCTGTCCCTCCCCCCTCCTCTCTACCCCCTCCCCCTGTCTCCCTCCTCCCCTCTCTCCCCCATCTCCCTGTCTCCCTCCTCTCTCTCTACCCCATCCCCCTGTCTCCCTCCTCCTCTCTCTCCTCCCCCCTCCCCCCTGTCTCCTCTCTCCTCCTCCTCCCTCCTCCTCTCCCCCTCTCTCTCTACCCTCTCCCCCTGTCTCCTCTCTCCTCTCTCCCCCCATCCCCCTGTCCCCCCTCCCCCTCCCTACCCCATCATCCCCCTGTCCCCTCCTCCCTCTCTACCCCATCTCCCCTGTCTCCCTCCTCTCTAACCCCTCCTTTTTTCTCCCCTCTCCCCTCCTCCTCATCTCCCCTGTCTCCCCTCCTCCTCCCTACTCCCCTCCCCCTGTCTGTCCTCCTCTCCTCCCTCACCCCATCCCCCTGTCTGCCTCCTCCTCTCCCCCCCCTCCCCCTGTCTCTCTCCTCCTCTCTCCCCCATCCCCCTCTCCTCTCCTCCTCTCTCCCTTTCCCCCTCTCCCCCTCTCTCCCTCCTCCTCTCTCCCTCCCCCCCCCTCCTCTCTCCCCCCTCCTCTCTACCCAATCCCCCTGTCTCCCCCCTCCTCTCTCTCCCATCCCCCTGTCTCCCTCCTCCTCCTACCCCTCCCCCTGTCCTCCCCTCCTCCTCTCTACCCCATCCCCCTGTCTCCCTCCTCTCTCCCTCTCCCTATCTCTCCCTCCTCCTCTCTACCCCTCCCCCTGTCTCCCTCCTCCTCTCTACTACCCCATCCCCCTGTCTCCCTCCTCCTCCTCTCTACCCCAGTCCCCCTGTCCTCTCCTCCTCCTCTCTACCCCTTTTCCCTCTGTCTCCCTCCTCTCTCTACCCCATCCCCCTGTCTCCCTCCTCTCTCTCTACCCCATCCCCCTCTCTCTCCCTCCTCCTCTCCCCCATCCCCCTGTCTCCCTCCTCCTCTCCTACCCTCTCTCCCCTGTCTCCCTCCTCCTCTCTACCCCTTTCCCCCTCTCTCCCTCCTCCTCTCTCTCCAACCCCATCCCCCCCTCTCGTCTCCTCTCCTCTCTCCCCATCCCCCTTCCTCTCTCTCCTCCTCTCCTCTCCCCATCCCCCCTCTCCCTCCTCCTCTCTACAACCTCCTCCCCCCTCGTCCTCCCTCCCTCCTCCTCTCTACCCCATCCCCCTGTCTTCCTCCCTCCTCTCTCCCCATCCCCCTGTCTCCCTCCTCCTCTCTACCCTCTCCCCCTCTCTCCCTCCTCCTCTCTACCCCATCCCCCTGTCTCCCCCTCCTCCCTCTCTTCCTCTCCCCCATCCCCCTGTCTCCCCTCCTCCTCTCTACCCCATCCCCCTGTCTCTCTCCTCCTCCTCTCTACCCCATCCCCCTGTCCTCCCTCCTCCTCTCTAACCCCTCCCCCTCTCTCCTCCCCTCCTCTCCTCCTCTCCTACCCCCCCTCTAAACCCCCCTGTCTCCCTTCTCTCTACCCCCTCCCCCCTGTCTCCCTCCTCCTCCCTACCCCATCCCCCTGTCTCCCTCCTCCTCTCTACCCCTTCCCCCTGTCCCCTCCTCCTCTCTACCTCCTCCCCATCTCCTCCCCTCTCTCTCCTACTACCCATCCCCTTCTTCTCTCCCTCCTCTCTACCCCATCCCCCTGTCTCTCCCTCCTCCTCTCTACCCCATCCCCCTCCCTCTGTCTCCTCTCTCTCTCTCTTTCATCTCCCCCCTCCTCTCTCTCCTCCTCTACCCCATCCCCCTGTCTCCCTCCTCCTCTCTATCCCCATCCCCCTGTCTCCCTCCTCCCTCTACCCCATCCCCCTGTCTCTCTCCTCCCCTCTCTCTTTCTCTCCCGTCTCCCCCTGTCTCCCCTCTCCTCTCTCTCTCTCTCTCCCCCCTGTCTCCTCTCTCTCCTCCCTCCCTCCTCCTCTCCCCCCTCCCCCTCTCCTCCCTCCTCTCTATCCCATTTCCTCTGTCTCCTCTCCTCTCTACCCCATCCTTCTCCCCCTCTCCTCTCCTCTCTCTCTCCCCATCCTCCCTGTCTCCCTCCTCCCTCTCCCTCCCTGTCTCCCCTCCTCCTCTCTCTCATCCCCCTTCTCCCTCCTCCTCCTCTCTACTTTCTCCCCCTGTCTCCCTCCTCCTCTCTACCCCATCCCCCTGTCTCTCCCTCCTCCTCTCTACCCCATCCCCCTGTCTCCCTCTCCTCTCCTCTACCCTCCCCCCCCTCCCTCCTCCTCTTCTACCCCTCTCTCTGTCTCCCTCCTCCTCCCCCTCCTCTCTCTCTCCCCTTCCCCCTCTCCCCCCCCCTCCTCTCTACCCATCCCCCCCTTCTCTCCCCCTCCTCTCTATCCATCCCCCTGTCTCCCCCCTCCTCTCTTCTCTCCCCCCTCCTCTCTCCTCCCTCCCCCCTCTTCTCTCCCCCTCTCTCCTCTCTCTCCTCTCCCCCTTTTCTCCCCTCTCTCCCTCCTACTTCCCTCCCCTTCCCCCTCTTCTCCCTCCTCTCTACCCCATCCCCCTCCTCCCTCTCCTCTCTCTCTGTTTCTCCCCCTGCCTCCCTCCTCCTCTCTACCCTCTCCCCCTCCTCTCCCTCCTCCTCCCTCTCTCCCATCCCCCCTGTCTCCCTCCTCCTCCCCTCCCCATCCCCCTGTCTCCCCTCCTCCCTCTCTCCTCCCTCATCCCCCTGTCTCCCTCCTCCTCTCTACCCCTCCCCCTCTCTCCCCTCCTCTCTCTACCCCCCCCCCCTCCTCTCCCTGTCTCTCTCCTCTCATCCCCCTCCCCTCCCTCCTCTCTTCTCTCCCCCCTCTCTTCTCCCCCCCATCCCCTCTATCTCCTCTCTCCTCCTCTCCTCTCCCTCCCATCCCCCCTGTCTCCCTCCTCCTCTCTACCCCCATCCCCTCTTCTCCCCCCTCCTCTCTCACCCCATCCCCCTCTTTCCTCTCCCCTCCTCTCTACCCCATCCCCCTGTCTCCCTCCTCCTCCTCTCCCCCCTCCCCTCTCTCTCCCTCCTCCTCTCTACCCCCATCCCCCTGTCTCCCTCCTCCTCTCTACCCATCCCCCTGTCTCCCTCCTCCTCTCTACCCCATCCCCCTCCTCTCCCCCTCTCTACCCCCTTCCCCCCTGTCTCCCTCCTCCTCTCTACCCCCATCCCCCTGTCTCCCTCCTCCTCTCTACCCCCATCCCCCTGTCTTCCCTCCTCCTCTCTATCCCCTCCCCCTGTCTCCCCCCTCCTCTCTACCCCATCCCCCTGTCTCCCTCCTCCTCTCTTCCCCATCCCCCTGTCTCCCTCCTCCTCTCTTACCCCATCCTCCCCCTGTCTCCCTCCTCTCTCTACCCCCTCCCCCTGTCTCCCTCCTCCTCCTCTCCCCCCCCTCTCTCCCTCCTCCCCCTTTCCCTTTCCTCCCCTCCTCTCTACCCCATCCCCCTGTCTCCCCCCTCCTCTCTACCCCCATCCCCCTCCCCTCTCTCCCCCTCCTCCTCTACCCCATCCCCCCCTGTCTCCCCCCTCCTCTCTACCCCTCTCCCCTGTCTCCCTCCTCCTCTCTACCCCATCCCCCTGTCTCCCTCCTCCTCTCTCTTCCCCATCCCCCTGTTCTCCCCTCCTCCTCTCTCTACCCCATCCCCCTGTCTCCCTCCTCCTCTCTCCCCTCTCCCCCTGTCCCTCCTCCTCCTCTCCTACCCCCTCTCCCCTGTCCTCCCCCCTCCTCTCTCCCCCTCCCCCTGTCTCCCCCCCCTGTCTCTCCCCTCTCCCCCTCCCCTCTCTCCCCATCCATCCCCCTGTCTCCCTCCTCCTCCCTTTCCCCCATCCCCCCTGTCTCCCTCCTCCTCCCTACCCCATCCCCCCTGTCTCCCTCCTCCTCCCTACCCCATCCCCCCTGTCTCCCTCCTCCTCCCTACCCCATCCCCCCTGTCTCCCTCCTCCTCTCTACCCCATCCCCCCCTGTCTCCCTCCTCCTCTCTACCCCATCCCCCTGTCTCCCTCCTCCTCTCTACCCCATCCCCCTGTCTCCCTCCTCCTCTCTACCCCCTCTCTACCCCATCCCCCTGTCTCCCTCCTCCTCTCTACCCCATCCCCCTGTCTCCCTCCCTCCTCCCTCTACCCCATCCCCCTGTCTCCCTCCTCCTCTCTACCCCATCCCCCTGTCTCCCTCCTCCTCTCTCTACCCCCATCTCCCCCCTGTCTCCCTCCTCCTCTCTCTACCCCCCCATCCCCCTGTCTCCCTCCTCCTCTCTACCCCATCCCCCTGTCTCCCCCCCTCCTCTCTACCCCATCCCCCTGTCTCCCTCCTCTCTACCTCCCATCCCCCTTATCTCCCTCCTCCCCTCCCTACCCCATCCCCCTGTCTCCCCCTCCTCCTCTCTACCCCATCCCCCTGTCTCCCTCCTCCTCTCTACCCCATCCCCCCTGTCTCCCTCCTCTCTCTCTACCCCATCCCCCTGTCTCCCTCCTCCTCCCTACCCCATCCCCCTGTCTCCCTCCTCCTCTCTACCCCATCCCCCTGTCTCCCTCCTCCTCCCTACCCATCCCCCTGTCTCCCTCCTCCTCCCTACCCCATCCCCCTGTCTCCCTCCTCCTCCCTCCCCATCCCCCTGTCTCCCTCCTCCTCCTCCTCCCCCCCCATCCCCCTGTCTCCCTCCTCCTCTCTACCCCATCCCCCTGTCTCCTCCCTCCTCCTCTCTACCCCATCCCCCTGTCTCCCTCCTCCTCTCTACCCCACCCCCCCCTATCTCCCTCCTCCTCTCTACCCCATCCCCCTGTCTCCCTCCTCCTCTCTACCCCATCCCCCTGTCTCCCTCCTCCTCCCTCTCTACCCCATCCCCCTGTCTCCCTCCTCCTCTCTACCCCTCCCCCCCTGTCTCCCTCCTCCTCTCTACCCCATCCCCCTGTCTCCCTCCTCCTCTCTACCCCCATCCCCCTGTCTCCCTCCTCCTCTCTCCCATCCCCCTGTCTCCCCCCCCTCCTCTCTACCCCATCCCCTGTCTCCCTCCTCCTCTCCTCCCCCATCCCCCTGTCTTCCCCCTCTCTCCTCTACCCCATCCCCCTGTCTCCTCCTCCTCTCTACCCCATCCCCCTGTCTCCCCCCTCCTCCTCTCTACCCCCTCCCCCCCTGTCTCCCCCCTCCTCTCTACCCCATCCCCCTCTCCCCCCTCCTCTCTACCCCCATCCCCTTGTCTCCCTTCACTCTCTACCCCATCCCCCCTGTCTCCCTCCTCCTCTCTACCCCATCCCCCTGTCCTCCCTCCTCCTCTCTACCCCATCCCCCCCTGTCCTCCTCCTCTCTACCCCCATCCCCCTGTCTCCCTCCTCCTCTCTACCCCATCCCCCTGTCTCCCTCCTCCTCTCTACCCCCATCCCCCTGTCTCCCCCCTCCTCTCTACCCCATCCCCCTGTCTCCCTCCTCCTCTCTACCCCATCCCCCTGTCTCCCTTCTCTCTACCCTACCCCATCCCCCTGTCTCCCTCCTCCTCTCTACCCCATCCCCCTGTCTCCCTCCTCCTCTCTACCCCATACCCCCTGTCTCCCTCCTCCTCTCTACCCCATCCCCATGTCTCCCTCCTCTCTACCCCATCCCCCTGTCTCCCTCCCTCCTCTCTACCCCATCCCCCTGTCTCCCTCCTCCTCTCTACCCCATTCCCCCCCTCCCCCTCCTCTCTCCTAACCCCATCCCCTCCTTCTCCCTCCTCCTCTCTACCCCCCATCCCCCTGTCTCCCTCCTCCTCTCTACCCCATCCCCCTGTCTCCCCCTCCTCTCTACCCCATCCCCCTGTCTCCCTCCTCCTCTACCCCATCCCCCTGTCTCCCTCCTCCTCTCTACCCCATCCCCCTGTCCCCCCCCTCCTCTCTACCCCCCATCCCCCTGTCTCCCCCCTCCTCTCTCTACCCATCCCCCTGTCTCCCTCCTCCTCCCTACCCCATTCCCCTGTCTCCCCTCCTCTCTACCCCATCCCCCTGACTCCCCCCTCCTCTCTCCCCCTCCCCCTGTCTCCCTCCCCATCCTCCTACCCCATCCCCGTCTCCCTCCTCCTCTCTACCCCATCCCCCTGTCTCCCCCCCCTCCTCTCTACCCCATCCCCCTGTCTCCCTCCTCCTCTCTACCCCATCCCCCTGTCTCCCTCCTCCTCTCTACCCCATCCCCCTGTCTCCCCCCTCCTCTCTACCCCATCCCCCCGTCTCCCCCCCCCTCCTCTCTACCCCATCCCCCTGTCTCCCTCCACCTCCTCTCTACCCCATCCCCCTGTCTCCCTCCTCCTCTCTAACCCATCCCCCTGTCTCCCTCCTCTCTACCCCATCCCCCCTCCTCTCTACCCCCTCCTCTCTACCCAATCCCCCTGTCTCCCCCCTCCTCTCTACCCCATCCCCCTGTCTCCCTCCTCCTCCCTACCCCATCCCCCTGTCTCCCTCCTCCTCTCTACCCCATCCCCCTGTCTCCCTCCTCTCTACCCCATCCCCCTATCTCCCTCCTCCTCTCTACCCCATCCCCCTGTCTCCCTCCTCCTCTCTACCCCATCCCCCTGTCTCCCTCCTCCTCTCTACCCCATCCCCCTGTCTCCCTCCTCTCTACCCCATCCCCCTGTCTCCCTCCTCCTCTCTACCCCATCCCCCTGTCTCCCTCCTCCTCTCTACCCCCATCCCCCTGTCTCCCTCCTCCTCTCTACCCCCCCATCCCCTGTCTCCCTCCACCTCTCTACCCCATCCCCCCTTTCTCCCTCCTCCTCTTTACCCCATCCCCCTGTCTCCCTCCTCCTCTCTACCCCATCCCCCTGTCTCCCTCCCTCCTCCTCTCTACCCCATCCCCCTGTCTCCCTCCTCCTCTCTACCCCATCCCCTGTCTCCCTCCTCCCTCTTCTCTACCCCCTCTCTACCCCATCCCCCTGTCTCCCCTCCTCCTCTCCCCCCCATCCCCCTGTCTCCCTCCTCCTCCTCCCTACCCCCATCCCCCTGTCTCCCTCCTCCTCCCTACCCCATCCCCCTGTCTCCCTCCTCCTCCCTACCCCATCCCCCTGTCTCCCTCCTCCTCCCTACCCCATCCCCCTGTCTCCCCCCTCCTCCTCTACCCCATCCCCCTGTCTCCCCCTCCTCTCTACCCCATCCCCCTGTCTCCCTCCTCCTCCCTACCCCATCCCCCTGTCTCCCTCCTCCTCCCTACCCCATCCCCCTGTCTCCCTCCTCCTCCCTACCCCATCCCCCTGTCTCCCTCCTCCTCTCTACCCCATCCCCCTGTCTCCCTCCTCCTCCCTACCCCATCCCCCTGTCTCCCTCCTCCTCTCTACCCCATCCCCCTGTCTCCCTCCTCCTCTCTACCCCATCCCCCTGTCTCCCCCCTCCTCTCTACCCCATCCCCCTGTCTCCCCCCTCCTCCTCTCTACCTCATCCCCCTGTCTCCCTCCTCCTCTCTACCCCATCCCCCTGTCTCCCCCCCTCCTCCCTACCCCATCCCCCTGTCTCCCTCCTCCTCTCTACCCCCATCCCCCTGTCTCCCTCCTCCTCTCTACCCCATCCCCCTGTCTCCCTCCTCCTCTCTACCCCATACCCCTGTCTCCCGCTGTGGTTAGGGTAAATCCTGTCTCTTTTAAAAAGTGCTGGTTGCTCCCAAAGCAAATCAGTGTTGTCACAAAAAGAGACAATCCTGTCGTTGCAAGGTTTCTTTAGGTACTCGTTTAAGGCAAGGAGTTGGCTGAAACGTTCCGAACCCCTTTGGTAGCACGGGAGGGGGCCAGAGATAATTATTCTTCCCTGTGTTAGTAAGGGTGTTTATTTTTTTTTGTAGTCCTCCCTCAGTTCCTCAGATCGCCTGAAACGAAAGTCTACGTGAGTGACGATGGTGTCAATATTGGAGTAGTTGGCTTGAATCGTGGGCAGGAAGGATTTGATATCATGGATACGGACTCCTGGGTGACAGTGGACCTTGGTCGGTCCGCAGACCGTAGAAAGGCCAAAATCTCTCACCATCGAGCTGCCCACAATCATGGTGGTTGTGATGGAATCCCATGGGGAAGCGACCTGCTGAACTGTGGTGGCCATGGGGGAGGGTGTCACTGGGTGGCCGTGGGGGAGGGTGCCACTGGGCGGCCGTTGGAGAGGGTGCCACTGGGCGGCCGTTGGAGAGGGTGCCACTGGGCGGCCATGGGGGAGGGTGCCACTGGGCGGCCGTGGGGGAGGGTGCCACTGGGGGGCCGTGGCTGTTGGTACACACCCAGGATCCGTGCTGACTCATGGGGCTGGTAGTTCCGGGGAAAATCTGTTTGAAAGCTGGATGGGATCTTCTTGGATAGATGAATGGTGGCCAGACTGCCTCCCTGATCTTCTACACCTTGCGAGTGTCCAGTCTCCCATGGGCCGCAGAGTTGAGCTTAACATCTGTCTGTTGGATTGGGACAGATCAACGCTGCCTGACTCATCGAAACTGGGGAATGCTCTCCATGCTCTCTGTTACCTCACTGTTGTGTTGAAACTCTGATAGGGGTTAGGGGTTAGTGTTGTTAAAAAGAAAAATGCTATTGCAACCTCTTTGCAATAAGGAATTGAGACCCAAAGTGTTTAATACCAAGGATGCTGTCAGCTGAGTGCATACATTTAGAAATGTCTCAACATATCTTCTACTCCTCCCTCCTTTTGGTCACCAGCCTCCTGTAGGTGTCTCCTCCCCAGCTACTCCTGTAGGTGTCTCCTCCCCAGCTACTCCTGTAGGTGTCTCCTCCCCAGCTATACATCTTATGACCCCAATTAGTTTCCCTTCTCTCCCCTGTGGAATGTCCATGGTCCTCTCTTTGGTTAGCTAGATGTCAGAATCACACCCCGTCCATCTTCATTGTCCTGACCCTTCTCACTGATCCGAGGCAATTTCCTCTTATCTGATTAGGTCAACCTCTCCAAATTAGCATACACACAGTTTCATGGCCTAAACTCCATTAATAATCACATTAATCATTCACTAAACAGGATACAAACAAACTACCGTTTAACTTGAAACATTACATTTTAACAGAATCCATCAGTGTAATGCTGCGTTTAGATGAGGGACGCAAAACCGTAATACCTGTCGCACAGCGGGACAAGAAAGCAAGAAAGAGGGCAAAAGCAAACCAGCACGGCGCTATGGTGATTTCAGTGCATATCAATATCCAGTAGAAAACAACGCTACGGCAGATGGCAAAAGTTTGAATATTTGAACTTTGGCGGCAAGTCCCGTCTACCGTGGTGGTTGACTGCATTCACCACCAGCCTCAACGGCATTTACCGTCGTGCTCTCATTGAAAACAATGGCATCCGGTTTACCGTCTACCTCGTACCATGTAAACGCGGGGTTAGGGGGTTAGGGGTAGGATAAGGGGTTAGTCTTCGAGTTAGGGGTTAGTGTTAGTGGGTTAGGGGTAGAATTAGGGGTTAGTGTTAGAGGTAGGGGGTTAGTGTTAGTGGGTTAGGGGTAGGATAAGGGGTTAGAGTTTGTGGGTTAGGGGTAGTATTAGGGGTTAGTGTTAGTTAGGGGTAGTATTAGGGGTTAGAGTTAGTGGGTTAGGGGTAGTATTAGGGGTTAGTGTTAGTTAGGGGTAGTATTAGGGGTTAGTGTTAGTTAGGGGTAGTATTAGGGGTTAGTGTTAGTTAGGGGTAGTATTACGGGTTAGTGTTAGTGGGTTAGGGGTAGTATTAGGGGTTAGTCTTAGTTAGGGGTAGTATAAGGGGTTAGGGGTAGGATAAGGGGTTAGAGCTAGTGGGTTAGGGGTAGTATTAGGGGTTAGTGTTAGTTAGGGGTAGTATTAGGGGTTAGTGTTAGTTAGGGGTAGTATTAGGGGTTAGTGTTAGTTAGGGGTAGTATTACGGGTTAGTGTTAGTGGGTTAGGGGGGTAGTATTAGGGGTTAGAGTTAGTGGGTGGGTAGGGGTAGTAGTTAGGGGTTAGTCTTAGTTAGGGGTAGTATTAGGGGTTAGTTAGAGTTAGTGGGTTAGGGGTAGTATTAGGGGTTAGTGTTAGTTAGGGGTAGTATTAGGGGTTAGTGTTAGTTAGGGGTAGTATTAGGGGTTAGAGTTAGTTAGGGGTAGTATTTAGGTTAGTTAGAGTAGTAGTAGGGTTAGTGTTAGTTAGGGGTAGTATTAGGGGTTAGTGTTAGTTAGGGGTAGTATTAGGGGTTAGTGTTAGTTAGGGGTAGTATTAGGGGTTAGTGTTAGTTAGGGGTAGTATTACGGGTTAGTGTTAGTAGGGTTAGGGGTAGTATTAGGGGTTAGTGTTAGTTAGGGGTAGTATTAGGGGTTAGTGTTAGTTAGGGGTTAGTATTAGGGGTTAGTGTTAGTTAGGGGTAGTATTACGGGTTAGTGTTAGTGGGTTAGGGGTAGTATTAGGGGTTAGTCTTAGTTAGGGGTAGTATAAGGGGTTAGGGGTAGGATAAGGGGTTAGAGCTAGTGGGTTAGTAGTAGGATAGGTAGTATTAGGGGTTAGTGTTAGTTAGGGGTAGTATTAGGGGTTAGTGTTAGTTAGGGGTAGTATTAGGGGTTAGTGTTAGTTAGGGGTAGTATTACGGGTTAGTGTTAGTGGGTTAGGGGTAGTATTAGGGGTTAGAGTTAGTGGGTTAGGGGTAGTATTAGGGGTTAGTCTTAGTTAGGGGTAGTATAAGGGGTTAGGGGTAGGATAAGGGGTTAGAGTTAGTGGGTTAGGGGTAGGATAAGGATAAGGGGTTAGAGTTAGTTAGGGGTTAGAGTTAGTGGGTTAGGGGTAGTATTAGGGGTTAGAGTTAGTGGGTTAGGGGTAGTATTAGGGGTTAGTGTTAGTTAGGGGTAGTATTAGGGGTTAGAGCTAGTGGGTTAGGGGTAGTATTAGGGGTTAGAGCTAGTGGGTTAGGGGTAGTATTAGGGGTTAGAGTTAGTTAGTTAGGGGTTAGAGTTAGTGGGTTAGGGGTAGTATTAGGGGTTAGAGTTAGTGGGTTAGGTAGTAGTTAGTTAGTGGGTTTAGAGGGGTTAGAGTTAGTGGGTTAGGGGTAGTATTAGGGGTTAGTGTTAGAGTTAGGGGGTTACTGTTAGTGGGTTGGAGTTAGGGGGTTAGGGGTAGGATAAGGGGTTAGTGTTAGTTAGGGGTTAGAGTTAGTGGGTTAGGGGTAGTATTAGGGGTTTAGAGTTAGTGGGTTAGGGGTAGTATTAGGGGTTAGTTAGTTAGGGGTAGTATTAGGGATTAGTGTTAGTTAGGGGTAGTATTAGGGGTTAGAGTTAGTGGGTTAGGGGTAGTATTAGGGGTTAGTGTTAGTTAGGGGTAGTATTAGGGGTTAGTGTTAGTTAGGGGTAGTATTAGGGGTTAGAGTTAGTGGGTTAGGGGTAGTATTAGGGGTTAGTGTTAGTGGGTTAGGAGTAGTATTAGGGGTTAGTGTTAGTGGGATAGGGGTAGTATTAGGGGTTAGTGTTAGTGGGTTAGTGGTAGTATTAGGGGTTAGTGTTAGTTAGGGGTAGTATTAGGGGTTAGTGTTAGTTAGGGGTAGTATTAGGGGTTAGTGTTAGTTAGGGGTAGTATTAGGGGTTAGTGTTAGTTAGTGGTAGTATTAGGGGTTAGTGTTAGTTAGGGGTAGTATTAGGGGTTAGTGTTAGTTAGCGGTAGTATTAGGGGTTAGAGTTAGTGGGTTAGGGGTAGTATTAGGGGTTAGTGTTAGTGGGTTAGGAGTAGTATTAGGGGTTAGTGTTAGTGGGATAGGGGTAGTATTAGGGGTTAGTGTTAGTGGGTTAGTGGTAGTATTAGGGGTTAGTGTTAGTTAGGGGGTAGTATTAGGGGTTAGTGTTAGTTTAGGGGTAGTATTAGGGGTTAGTGTTAGTTAGGGGTAGTATTAGGGGTTAGTGTTAGTTAGTGGTAGTATTAGGGTTAGTGTTAGTTAGGGGTAGTATTAGGGGTTAGTGTTAGTTAGGGGTAGTATTAGGGGTTAGAGTTAGTGGGTTAGGGGTAGTATTAGGGGTTAGTGTTAGTTAGGGGTAGTATTAGGGGTTAGTGTTAGTTAGGGGTAGTATTAGGGGGGTTAGTAGTTAGTTAGTGGTAGTATTAGGGGTTTAGTGTTAGTTAGGGGTTAGAGTTAGTATTAGGGGGGTTTAGTTTAGATTAGGGGGGTTAGAGTTAGTGGGTTGGAGTTAGGGGGTTAGGGGTTAGGTTAGTTAGGGTAGTTAGTTAGTGGGTTTACGAGTTAGGGGTTAGTGTTAGGGTTTGGGTTTTAGGGTTAGGGGTATATAGGGGTTAGTGTTAGTTAGGGGTAGTATTAGGGGTTAGTGGGTTAGGGGTACGATAAGGGGTTAGAGTTAGTGGGTTAGGGGTAGTATTAGGGTTTAGTGTTAGTGGGTTAGGGGTAGTATTAGGGGTTAGTGTTAGTTAGTGGTAGTATTAGGGGTTAGTGTTAGTTAGGGGTAGTATTAGGGGTTAGTGTTAGTTAGTGGGGGGTAGTATTAGGTAGGGGTTTAGGGGTAGGGGTTAGAGTTAGTGGGGGGTTAGAGTTAGTGGGTTAGGGGTAGGATAAGGGGTTAGTGTTAGTTAGGGGTAGTATAAGGGGTTAGGGGTAGGATAAGGGGTTAGTGTTAGTGGGTTAGGGGTAGGATAAGGGGTTAGAGTTAGTGGGTTAGGGGTAGTATTAGGGGTTAGAGTTAGTGGGTTAGGGGTAGTATTAGGGGTTAGGTTTAGAGTTAGGCGGTTAGAGTTAGTGGGTTGGAGTTAGGGGGTTAGGGGTAGGATAAGGGGTTAGTCTTCGTAGTTAGGGGTTAGTGTTAGTGGGTTAGGGGTAGTATAAGGGGTTAGTGTTAGTTAGGGGTAGGGGTATAAGGGGTTAGGGGGGTATTAGGGGAGTGGGTTAGGGGTAGTTAGGGGTTAGGGTTTAGAGTTAGGGGTTAGAGTTAGTGGGTTAGGGGTAGTATTAGGGGTTAGAGTTAGTGGGTTAGGGGTAGTATTAGGGGTTAGAGTTAGTGGGTTAGGAGTAGTATTAGGGGTTAGAGTTAGTGGGTTAGGGGTAGTATTAGGGGTTAGAGTTAGTGGGTTAGGGGTAGTATTAGGGGTTAGCGTTAGTGGGTTAGGGTTAGTGGGTTAGGGGTTGTATTAGGGGTTAGTGTTAGTTAGGGGTAGTATAAGGGGTTAGGGGTAGGATAAGGGGTTAGCGTTAGTGGGTTAGGGGTAGGATAAGGGGTTAGTGTTAGTGGGTTAGGGGTAGGATAAGGGGTTAGAGTTAGTGGGTTAGGGGTAGGATAAGGGGTTAGAGTTAGTGGGTTAGGGGTAGTATTAGGGGTTAGAGTTAGTGGGTTAGGGGTAGTATTAGGGGTTAGAGTTAGTGGGTTAGGGGTAGTATTAGGGGGTTAGAGTTAGTGGGTTGGAGTTAGGGGGTTTAGGGTTAGTAGGTAGTAAGGGGTTAGTGTTAGTGGGTTAGGGTAGTTAGGGTTAGTGGGTTAGGGGTAGTATAAGGGGTTTAGTGTTAGTTAGGGGTAGTATATTAGGGGGGTTAGGGGTAGGGGAGTAGGGGTTAGAGTGGTTAGTAGGTTAGGGGTTAGAGTTAGGATAAGGGGTTAGAGTTAGTGGGTTAGGGGTAGTATTAGGGGTTAGAGTTAGTTGGGGGTTAGGGGGTAGTGGGTTAGGGGTAGTTAGGGGTTAGAGTTAGTGGGTTAGGGGTAGTATTAGGGGTTAGCGCTAGTGGGTTAGGGGTTGTATTAGGGGTTAGAGTTAGTGGGTTAGGGGTAGTATTAGGGGTTAGAGTTAGTGGGTTAGGGGTAGTATTAGGGGTTAGCGCTAGTGGGTTAGGGGTGTATTAGGGGTTAGAGTTAGTGGGTATTAGGGGTAGTATTAGGGGTTAGTAGTTAGTGGGTTAGGGGTAGTATTAGGGGTTTAGTTAGTTAGTGGGTTAGGGGTAGTATAAGGGGTTAGAGTTAGTGGGTTTAGTTAGGGGGGTAGTATAAGGGGTTAGGGGTAGGATAAGGGGTTAGAGTTAGTGGGTTAGAGTTAGTGGGTTAGGGGTAGTATTAGGGGTTAGAGTTAGTGGGTTAGGGGTAGTATTAGGGGTTAGAGTTAGTGGGTTAGGGGTAGTATTAGGGGTTAGAGTTAGTGGGTTAGGGGTAGTATTAGGGGTTAGCGCTAGTGGGTTAGGGGTTGTATTAGGGGTTAGTGTTAGTTAGGGGTAGTATAAGGGGTTAGGGGTAGGATAAGGGGTTAGCGTTAGTGGGTTAGGGGTAGGATAAGGGGTTAGTGTTAGTGGGTTAGGGGTAGGATAAGGGGATAGAGTTAGTGGGTTAGGGGTAGGATAAGGGGTTAGAGTTAGTGGGTTAGGGGTAGGATAAGGGGTTAGTGTTAGTGGGTTAGGGGTAGGATAAGGGGTTAGAGTTAGTGGGTTAGGGGTAGTATTAGGGGTTAGGTTTAGATTAAGGGGTTAGAGTTAGTGGGTTGGTGTTAGGGGGTTAGGGGTAGGATAAGGGGTTAGTCTTCGAGTTAGGGGTTAGTGTTAGTGGGTTAGGGGTAGTATAAGGGGTTAGTGTTAGTTAGGGGTAGTATAAGGGGTTAGGGGTAGAATAAGGGGTTAGAGTTAGTGGGTTAGGGTTAGGATAAGGGGTTAGAGTTAGTGGGTAAGGGGTAGTATTAGGGGTTAGAGATAGTGGGTTAGGGGTAGTATTAGGGGGGTTAGGGGTTAGAGTTAGTGGGTTAGGGGTAGTATTAGGGGTTAGTGTTAGTTAGTGGGTTAGGGGTATTTAGGGGTTAGAGTTAGTGGTATTAGGGGTTAGTATTAGGGGTTAGAGTTAGTTAGTGGATTAGGGGTAGTATTAGGGGTTAGAGTTAGTGGATTAGGGGTATTAGGGGTTAGAGTTAGTGGGTTAGGGGTAGTATTAAGGGTTAGAGTTAGTGGGTTAGGGGTAGTATTAGGGGTTAGTGTTAGTGGGTTAGGGGTAGTATTAAGGGTTAGAGTTAGTGGGTTAGGGGTAGTATTAGGGGTTAGCGTTAGTGGGTTAGGGGTAGTATTAGGGGTTAGCGTTAGTTAGGGGTAGGAAAAGGTGTTAGTGGGTTAGGGGTAGGTTAAATCAAATCAAATCAAATGAAATTGTATTGGCCACATGCGCCGAATACAACAGGTGCAGACATTACAGTGAAATGCTTACTTACAGCCCTTAACCAACAGTGCATTTCTTTTTAACAAAAAAAGTAAAAATAAAACAACAACAAAAAAAGTGTTGAGAAAAAAAGTAACAGTAGGGAGGCTATATATACAGGGGGGTACCGGTGCAGAGTCAATGTGCGGGGGCACCGGCTAGTTGAGGTAGTTGAAGTAATATGTACATGTGGGTAGAGTTAAAGTGACTATGCATAAATAATTAACAGAGTAGCAGCAGTGTAAAAGGATGGGGTGGGGG
>JAGTTL010000525.1:40012-54000 GCA_036851935.1 Coregonus suidteri | reverse complement strand
GTGTTATATATCTGGTTATATACCATAAAGGTATATATGAGTGCTGCATATATGGAGTGTTATCTGGAGTGTTCTCCCATCTTCCACAGAGGAACTCTGGATGGTGTCACTGTAGAGTGATCTCTAGATCGGGTTCTTGGTGCAAATCCCGATCCAAGAAGAGGAAAGGCTCATGATACAGCCCTGTCAAGGCCTTCTCCCCCATTACTCATTCTATATGGCCGAGAGCCAGCTATACAGTCTTCGTGGATCAAAGACACTCCATTTAAGAATGATGGTACACTACACCTGTCACTACTGGGGACTATAGATCTGCAGTCATACTTTGGTACCATTCGGGGAAAGGCTCAGACACTCCATACAGCCCCACAGGTACACTACACCTGTCACTACTATAGACTATAGATCTGCTCAACATACGGTGCATTCGGAAAGGCTCAGACACTCCATACAGCCCCACAGGTACACTACACAGGAGGACTCCTATAGACTATAGAATCATGCTCAACATATGATGCATTCGGAAACAGGCTCAGACCACTCCATCCAGCCCCGAGTACACTACACCTGTCACTACTTATGTACTAAGATTTATCTTGTTATGTTTGCGGTACATTCGAAAAAAATTCAGACCCCCAAACCATGTTCCACAGGTCACTGTACTGTTTACAGGGTATATTGTGTGCTCAATTGCTGAGGATTTTTTTTTTAACCGCCTCCTGGCCCATTATAGATCTAAGGCTGTAACGTAAAGATTTTTGTCAAAAACTCAGGTCTTGCTTTTCGAATGCGCGGTAACTGATTTAGTTAAACAGTTGGAGATGATGTGTCTATTATTGGGTGTTCTAGACCTGGGAGGTAGCATGTTTGGTTCTGTGGTCTTTGGCAGTGTGGGTCCCAGTAGTTCTTCTTCAGTATGAAGCTACAAGCTTCATGTGTCTGTCTGTCTATCTGTCTGTCTGTCTGTCTGTCTGTCTGGTTGTCTGTAGCAGTGTCCCCGGTCCCTCTGTGCTTCTCATGGCGAGGGCCAGCAGGAGAAGGGAGCGAGTGGCGTCAAAGCTATTTTTTCATGGCTCTGCCAGCCAATGTCTCTCACCAGTTCAGTCCAGACTCTAACTGTGCCACACTGAGGTCACTACCCACTTGGAGAGGACTTATATGAATTGAACCACTGCTTTCTTGTTTGAGCTCTCCTACCAACTGAGTCTCGACCCTGAAACACTAGGTCTGAGTCTGTATGGCTCCCAATGGCTCCTGGCCACTCTGTATGGCTCTGGCCACTCTGTATGACTCTGGGCACACATCTGTATGGCTCTGGCCACTCTGTATGGCTCTGGCCACTCTCTATGGTCCCTGCCACTCTGTATGGCTCCCTGGAGGGCTCTGGCCATGTATCTGCCACTCTCATGGCTCTGGCCACTCTGTATGGCTCTGGCACTCTGTATGGCTCTGGCCACTTCTATCAGGCTCTGGCCACTCTGTATGGCTCTGGCCACTCTGCTTATGGCTCTGGCCTTCTGTATGGCTCCCAGAGGGCTCTGGCCACTCTGTAGGCTCTGGTTCTTGGCCAAACTGACCTCGTATGGCTCTCCCACTCTGTATGGCTCTGAGAGGGCGGGCTGCCCAGCACTAGTTGTCTTGGTGGATCTCTGGCCTTCCACTCTGTAGGCTCTGGCAGACTCTGTATGGGTTCTCCTGGTTCTGACTCGTATGGCTCCCAGAGTCTCTGGCCACTCTGTATGGCTTGGCCACTCTGTATGGCTCTTGGCCACTCTGTATGGCTTCTGGCCACTCTGGATGGCCTCCCAGAAGGGCTCTGGCCACTGTCAACTAGGGCTGGCCACTCTGTACCCCTCCCAGGCTCTGGCCACTCTGTATGGCTCAATGTCCCACTCTGTATGGCTACCAGAGGGGCTCTGGCCAGTCTGTATCCCAAACTTCTGGCCACTCTGTATGGCTCTGGGCCACTCTGTATGGCACCTGAGCCACTCTTATGGCTCACTAGCAAAGGGTCTGGCACACTCTGTATGGCTCTGGCATTTCTGTATGGCTCTGGCCAATCTGTATGGCTTGCTCGAATGCTCTGGCAACTCTGTATGGCTCTGGCCTCTGTATGTA
Organism: Coregonus suidteri; assembly: GCA_036851935.1. Lineage (NCBI taxonomy): Eukaryota > Metazoa > Chordata > Actinopteri > Salmoniformes > Salmonidae > Coregonus > Coregonus suidteri. The sequence continues at coordinate 51,882 of JAGTTL010000525.1, read as the reverse complement.
TGGTATTCTGTATGGCTCTGGCCACTCTGTATTTGGCCACAGTAGGGCTCTGCCACTCTGTATGGCTCTGGCCACTCTGTATGCCTATCAAAGGGCTCTGTATGGCTCCCAGTATGGCTCTGGCCACTCTGTATGGCTCTGGCCACTCTGTATGGCTCTGGCCACTCTGTATGGCTCCCAGAGGGCTCTGGCCACTCTGTATGGCTCTGGCCACTCTGTATGGCTCCCAGAAGGCTCTGGCCACTCTGTATGGCTCTGGCCACTCTGTATGGCTCCCAGAGGCTCTGGCCACTCTGTATGGCTCTGGCCACTCTGTATGGCTGGCTCTGGCCACTCTGTATGGCTCTGGGCCACTCTGTATGGCTCTGGCCACTCTGTATGGCTCTGGCCACTCTGAGGGCTCTGGCCACTCTGTATGGCTCTGGGCACTCTGTACTGCTCTGGCCACTCTGGGCACCCTGTATGGCTCTGGCCACTCTGTATGGCTCCCAGAGGCTCTGGCCACTCTGTATGGCTCTGGCCACTCTGTATGGCTCTGGCCACTCTGTATGGCTCTGGCCACTCTGGCCACTCTGTATGGCTCTGGCCACTCTGTATGGCTCTGGCCACTCTGTATGGCTCTGGCCACTCTGTATGGCTCCCAGAGGGCTCTGGCCACTCTGTATGGCTCTGGCCACTCTGTATGGCCCTGGCTCTGGCCACTCTGTATGGCTCTGGCCACTCTGTATGGGTCTGGCTGGCTCCCAGAGGGCTCTGGCCACTCTGTATGGCTCTGGCCACTCTGTATGGCTCCAGAGGGCTCTGGCCTCCCACTCACTCTGGCTCTGGCCACTCTGTATGGCTCTGGCCACTCTGTATGGCTCCCAGAGGGCTCTGGCCACTCTGTATGGCTCTGGCCACTCTGTATGGCTCTGGCCACTCTGTATGGCTCTGGCCACTCTGTATGGCTCCCAGAGGGCTCTGGCCACTCTGTATGGCTCTGGCCACTCTGTATGGCTCTGGGCACTGGCCACTCTCTGGCCTCTGTATGGCTCTCAGTATGGCTCTGGCCACTCTGTATGGCTCTCTGGCCACTCTGTATGGCTCTGGCCACTCTGTATGGCTCCCAGAGGGCTCTGGCCACTCTGTATGGCTCTGGCCACTCTGTATGGCTCTGGCCACTCTGTATGGCTCTGGCCACTCTGGCCACTCTGTATGGCTCTGGCCACTCTGTATGGCTCTGGCCACTCTGTATGGCTCCCAGAGGGCTCTGGCCACTCTGTATGGCTCTGGCCACTCTGTATGGCTGGCCCAGAGGCTCTGGCCACTCTGTATGGCTCTGGCCACTCTGTATGGCTCTGGCCACTCTGTATGGCTGTATGGCTCTGGCCACTCTGTATGGCTCTGGCCACTCCCAGTATGGCTCTGGCCACTCTGTATGGCTCTGGCCACTCTGTATGGCTCTGGCCACTCTGTATGGCTCCCAGATGGCTCTGGCCACTCTGTATGGCTCTGGCCACTCTGTATGGCTCTGGCCACTCTGTATGGCTCTGGCCACTCTGTATGGCTCTGGCCACTCTGTATGGCTCTGGCCACTCTGTATGGCTCCCAGAGGGCTCTGGCCACTCTGTATGGCTCTGGCCACTCTGTATGGCTCCCAGAGGGCTCTGGCCACTCTGTATGGCTCTGGCCACTCTGTATGGCTCCCAGAGGGCTCTGGCCACTCTGTATGGCTCTGGCCACTCTGTATGGCTCTGGCCACTCTGTATGGCTCCCAGAGGGCTCTGGCCACTCTGTATGGCTCTGGCCACTCTGTATGGCTCTGGCCACTCTGTATGGCTCTGGCCACTCTGCTCTGGCCACTCTGTAGGGCTCTGGCCACTCTGTATGGCTCTGGCCACTCTGTATGGCTCTGGCCACTCTGTATGGCTCCCAGAGGGCTCTGGGCCACTCTGTATGGCTCTGGCCACTCTGTATGGCTCTGGCCACTCTGTATGCTCCCCCAGCTCTGGGGCTCTGGCCACTCTGTATGGCTCTGGCCACTCTGTATGGCTCTGGCCACTCTGTATGGCTCCCAGAGGGCTCTGGCCACTCTGTATGGCTCTGGCCACTCTGTATGGCTCTGGCCACTCTGTATGGCTCTGGCCACTCTGTATGGCTCTGGCCACTCTGTATGGCTCTGGCCACTCTGTATGGCTCCCAGAGGGCTCTGGCCACTCTGTATGGGCTCTGGCCACTCTGTATGGCTCCCAGAGGGCTCTGGCCACTCTGTATGGCTCTGGCCACTCTGTATGGCTCTGGCCACTCTATGGCTCTGGCCACTCTGTATGGCCACTCTGTATGGCTCTGGCCACTCTGTATGGCTCTGGCCACTCTGTATGGCTCTGGCCACTCTGTATGGCTCTGGCCACTCTGTATGGCTCTGGCCACTCTGTATGGCTCCCAGAGGGCTCTGGCCACTCTGTATGGCTCTGGCCACTCTGTATGGCTCTGGCCACTCTGTATGGCTCCCAGAGGGCTCTGGCCACTCTGTATGGCTCCCAGAGGGCTCTGGCCACTCTGTATGGCTCTGGCCACTCTGTATGGCTCTGGCCACTCTGTATGGCTCTGGCCACTCTGTATGGCTCTGGCCACTCTGTATGGCTCCCAGAGGGCTCTGGCCACTCTGTATGGCTCTGGCCACTCTGTATGGCTCCCAGAGGGCTCTGGCCACTCTGTATGGCTCTGGCCACTCTGTATGGCTCTGGCCACTCTGTCCCAGATGGCTCTGGCCACTCTGTATGGCTCTGGCCACTCCAGAGGGCTCTGGCCACTCTGTATGGCTCTGGCCACTCTGTATGGCTCTGGCCACTCTGTATGGCTCCCAGAGGGCTCTGGCCACTCTGTATGGCTCTGGCCACTCTGTATGGCTCTGGCCACTCTGTATGGCTCTGGCCACTCTGTATGGCTCTGGCCACTCTGTATGGCTCCCAGAGGGCTCTGGCCACTCTGTATGGCTCTGGCCACTCTGTATGGCTCCCTGGCCACTCTGTATCTGGCCCTCTCTCTGTATGGCTCCCAGAGGGGGCCACTCTGTATGGCTCTGGCCACTCTGTATGGCTGGCCCAGAGGGCTCTGGCCACTCTGTATGGCTCTGGCCACTCTGTATGGCTCTGGCCACTCTGTATGGCTCCCAGAGGGCTCTCTGGCACTCTGTATGGCTCTGGCCACTCTGTATGGCTCTGGCCACTCTGTATGGCTCTGGCCACTCTGTATGGCCCCTCTATGGCTCTGGCCACTCTGTATGGCTCTGGCCACTCTGTATGGCTCTGGCCACTCTGTATGGCTCTGGCCACTCTGATGGCTCTGGCCACTCTGTATGGCTCTGGCCACTCTGTCTGCTATGGCCACTCTGGCCCCTCTGGGCTCTGGCCACTCTGTATGGCTCTGGCCACTCTGTATGGCTCCCAGAGGGCTCTGGCCACTCTGTATGGCTCTGGCCACTCTGTATGGCTCCCAGAGGGCTCTGGCCACTCTGTATGGCTCTGGCCACTCTGTATATGGCTCTGGCCACTCTGTATGGCTCCCAGAGGGGGCTCTGGCCACTCTGTATGGCTCTGGCCACTCTGTATGGCTCTGGCCACTCTGTATGGCTCCCAGAGGGCTCTGGCCACTCTGTATGGCTCTGGCCACTCTGTATGGCTCTGGCCACTCTGTATGGCTCCCAGAGGGCTCTGGCCACTCTGTATGGCTCTGGCCACTCTGTATGGCTCTGGCCACTCTGTATGGCTCTGGCCACTCTGTATGGCTCTGGCCACTCTGTATGGCTGTAGAGGGCTCTGGCCACTCTGTATGGCTCTGGCCACTCTGTATGGCTCTGGCCACTCTGTATGGCTCCCAGAGGGCTCTGGCCACTCTGTAGGGCTCTGGCCACTCTGTGTATGGCTCTGGCCACTCTGTATGGCTCCCAGAGGGCTCTGGCCACTCTGTATGGCTCTGGCCACTCTGTATGGCTCTGGCCACTCTGTGTATGGCTCCCAGAGGGCTCTGGCCACTCTGTATGGCTCTGGCCAGAGGGCTCTGGCCACTCTGTATGGCTCTGGCCACTCTGTATGGCTGGCCACTCTGTATGGCTCTGGCCACTCTGTATGGCTCCCAGAGGCTCTGGCCACTCTGTATGGCTCTGGCCACTCTGTATGGCTCTGGCCACTCTGTATGGCTCCCAGAGGGCTCTGGCCACTCTGTATGGCTCTGGCCACTCTGTATGGCTCTCCCAGAGGGCTCTGGCCACTCACTCTGTATGGCCACTCTGTATGGCTCTGGCCACTCTGTATGGGCTGGCCCAGAGGGCTCTGGCCACTCTGTATGGCTCTGGCCACTCTGTATGGCTCTGGCCACTCTGTATGGCTCCCAGAGGGCTCTGGCCACTCTGTATGGCTCTGGCCACTCTGTATGGCTCTGGCCACTCTGTATGGCTCCCAGAGGGCTCTGGCCACTCTGTATGGCTCTGGCCACTCTGTATGGCTCTGGCCACTCTGTAGGGCTCTGGCCACTCTGTATGGCTCTGGCCACTCTGTATGGCTCTGGCCACTCTGTATGGCTCCCAGAGGGCTCTGGCCACTCTGTATGGCTGGCCACTCTGTATGGCTCTGGCCACTCTGTATGGCTCTGGCCACTCTGTAGGGCTCTGGCCACTCTGTATGGCTCTGGCCACTCTGTATGGCTCTGGCCACTCTGTATGGCTCTGGCCACTCTGTATGGCTCCCAGAGGGCTCTGGCCACTCTGTATGGCTCCCAGAGGGCTCTGGCCACTCTGTATGGCTCTGGCCACTCTGTATGGCTCTGGCCACTCTGTATGGCTCCCAGAGGGCTCTGGCCACTCTGTATGGCTCTGGCCACTCTGTATGGCTCTGGCACACTATGGCTCTGGCCACTCTGCTCCCAGAGGGCTCTGGCCACTCTGTATGGCTCTGGCCACTCTGTATGGCTCTGGCCACTCTGTATGGCTCCCAGAGGGCTCTGGCCACTCGGTGTCTCTTCCTCACACAGAGAACGACCCCTCCACATCTTCATCATCTCAGAACAACAACACGGCCAAGGGGGAGCGAGGAGGAGGAGGAGAAGGAGGAGGAGCAGGCGGAGGAGTAGGAGCAGGAGGAGGAGCAGCAGGAGGAGTAGGAGCAGGAGGAGGAGTAGGAGCAGGAGGAGGAGGAGGAGCAGGAGGAGGAGTAGGAGCAGGAGGAGTAGGAGCAGGAGGAGGAGCAGCAGGAGGAGGAGCAGGAGGAGGAGGAGCAGGAGGAGGAGGAGCAGGAGGAGGAGGAGCAGCAGGAGGAGTAGGTGGAGCAGGTGGAGCAGACAGAGGAGCAGGTGGAGCAGACAGAGGAGCAGCATCAGCAGCAAAGGGCGAAGGTCAGTGATCTACCTTACCCAACCAGGAGCCTAGCAGCTCGATTAATCCATTATTACAAACTGGTCCTTGGAGCGGATAGACCTGTGGTGATTCCACACTGCCACCTATAGGTCTCAGTTAATACCCCTACTTTTCACATACGCTTAAAACAACACAGTCTGTTGAATTCCTTTTTAAAAGTCTCTCTCTCTCCCCAGCGAAGCGGCTAAAGAAAGGAATGGCGACGGCCAAACAGAGACTGGGAAAGATCCTGAAGATCCAGCGCAACGGGAAGCTCCTCCTTTAACAGGAAGTGACTCTCTGAGGACGACTGCTATTGGTTCCTGATGCAGTACTATTGGCCAATGAACTGGCCCCTTCTTCACCTCCTCTCTTCTGATAGGTCCAGGGCCAACAGAGACAGACTGCTTTATAACTTTCAGATATTAAAGTGTACAGAATACCTTCTAGAAATATTTTTAAAGAAAAATGTGTCTCATTTTACTACAGTCAGTTTATCAAGGGGTCACAACGTTAGAGATACACTAGGCCTGCGGTCCAAATGGCAGCCTATTCTCTTTATAGTGCACTGGTCACCCATAGGGCTCTGGTCAAAAGTAGTGTCCTCCTATATAGGGAATAGGGTGTCATTCTCTGGTCTAAAGTAGTGCACTATATAGGGAATAGGGTGTCATTTGGGAACACAGCCTAGAAATACATTGCAGTCATTACATTCTAGGGTGGGGTGGGGTTATAGGTTGGGTTTGGGGTGGGGTGGGTTATAGGTTGGGTTTGGGGTAGGGTGGGGTTATAGGTTGGGGGTTTGTTGTGGGGGGTATAGGTTGGGTTTGGGGTGGGGTTATAGGTTGGGTTTGGGGTGGGGTTATAAGGTTGGGGTTTGGGGTGGGGTTACAGGTAATTCATAGGGGAATTCATATGTCTTAATATTAGGATACTCTGGCCTTATCATGAATCCTTAACAAATGTTTGGCTCATGGCCTTCTCAGACCAGACATAATCTGGCCACTGATGAGGGCTCAGACCAGACATAGGCCTGACACCTCGTCCGTCTCAGCATCCAGACATAGCCTGACACCTGTCCTTCTGTAGGCTCCTCATAGCCTGGCCAGACAATATGCTCTGACAGAACTCCTCTGGCTCACTTCTCAGACCAGACATAGCCTGACACCTCTGTCCTTCTCAGACAGACATAGCCTGACACCTCTGGTCACTCAGTCTCAGACCAGACATAGCTATTTACCTCTGACTCAGACTCAGTCATTGCTTGACACTCTGTCAGTGGCTCATTAGGACATAGCCTGACACCTCTGTCCTTCTCAGACCAGACATAGCCTGACACCTCTGTCCTTCCTCTCCCAGACCAGACACCTCTGTAGCCTGACACCTCTGACACCTCTGTCCTTCAGACCAGACATCTGGGACATCTCTGTCCTTCTCACCCAGACATAGCTGACACCTCTGTATCCTCAGACCCAGAACATAGCCTGACACCCTCTGTCCTTCTCAGACCAGACATAGCCTGACACCTCTGTCCTTCTCAGACCATAGACCATGGCCTGACCAGACATAGCCTGACCTTCCACACTCTGTCCTTCTCAGACCAGACATAGCACGGACACCCTGTCCTCCTCAGACCAGACATGAAGCCTGCCAAGACTCTGTCCTTCCCAGACCAGACATAGCCTGACACCTCTGTCCTTCTCAGACCAGACATAGCCTGACACCTCTGTCCTAGGGACCAGAAATAGCAGACACCGAGAAGGAGACCATAGGTACCTCTGACACCTTCTCAGACCAGACATAGCCCGACACCTATGACATAGCCAGGAAGACATAGCCTGACACCTCTGTCCTTCTCAGACCAGAGCAGGACATCAGCCTGACACCACCTGGACACCTAAGGTCCATTCTCAGACCAGACATAGGCTGACAGTCCCTGACATAGCCCTCTGGGTCTTCTCAGACCAGACATAGCCTGACACCTTCCTGTCTTCTCAGACCAGACATAGCCTGACACCTCTGTCCTTCTCAGACCAGACATAGCCTGACAACCTCTGTCCTTCTCAGACCAGGACATAGCCTGACACCTCTGTCCTTCTCAGACCAGACATAGCCTGACACCTCTGTCCTTCTCAGGACAGGGACATAGCCTGACACCTCTGTCCTTCTCAGACCAGACATAGCCTGACACCTCTGTCCTTCTCAGGACCAGACATAGCCTGACACCTCTGTCCTTCTCAGACCAGACATAGCCTGACACCTCTGTCCTTCTCAGACCAGACATAGGACACCTCTGTCCTTCTCAGGCCAGACATAGCCATGACACCTCTGTCCTTCTCAGGCCAGATAGGCCTGAACTATAGCTCAGTGGGGACATAGCCTGACGGATCTGTCTCAGACCAGACCAGGACACCTCTGTCGGACATACCCTGACAACACCTCTGTCTTCTCTAGGACCAGACATAGCCTGACAACCTCTGCCTTCTCAGACCCAGACAATAGCCTGACACCTCTGTCCTTCTCAGACCAGACATAGCCTGACACCTCTGTCCTTCTCAGACAGACATAGCCTGACACCTCTGTCCTTCTCAGAACCAGACATAGCCTGACACCTCTGTCCTCTAGACCAGACATAGCCTGACCCTCTGTCCTCTCAGACCAGACTAGCCTGGTCCCTCTCAGTCTCCAGACATAGCCTGACACCTCTGTCCTTCTCAGACCAGACTAGCCTGACACCTCTGTCCTTCTCAGACCAGACATAGCCTGACACCTCTGTCCTTCTCAGACCAGACATAGCCCTGACACCTCTGTCCTTCTCAGACCAGACATAGCCTGGAACCCTGTTCTCACAAGACATTAGCTGAGGTCCTTTCTCAGACCAGACATAGCCTGACACCTCTGTCCTTCTCAGACCAGACATAGCCTGACACCTCTGTCCTTCTCAGACCAGACATAGCCTGACACCTCTGTCCTTCTCAGACCAGACATAGCCTGACAACCTCTGTCCTTCTCAGACCAGACATAGCCTGACACCTCTGTCCTCCCCAGACCAGACTCAGACATCCCCAGCCTGACATACCCTGACTGTCTCTGTCCTCAGACCAGACATAGCCTGACACCTCTGTCCTTCTCAGACCAGACATAGCCTGACCACCTCTGTCCTTCTCAGACCAGACATAGCCCTGACACCTCTGTCCTTTTATAGACCTGACATAGCCCTGACACCTCTGTCCTTCTCAGACCAACATAGCCTGACACCTATGTCCTTCTCAGACCAGACATAGCCTGACAAACCTCTGTCCTTCTCAGACCAGACATAGCCTGGACACCTCTGTCCTTCTCAGACCAGGACATATGCCTGACACCTTTGTCCTTCTCAGACCAGACATAGCCTGACACCTCTGTCCTTCTCAGACCAGACATAGCCTGACACCTCTGTCCTTCTCAGACAGACATACTGACACCTCTGTCCTTCTGACCAGACCTGACACCTCTGTCCTTCTCAGACCAGACATAGCCTGACACCTCTGTCCTCCTCAGACCAGACATAGCCTGACACCTCTGTCCTCCCCAGACCAGACATAGCCTGACACCTCTGTCCTTCTCAGACCAGACATAGCCTGACACCTCTGTCCTTCTCAGACCAGACATAGCCTGACACCTCTGTCCTTCTCAGACCAGACATAGCCTGACACCTCTGTCCTTCTCAGACCAGACATAGCCTGACACCTCTGTCCTTCTCAGACCAGACATAGCCTGACACTCTGTCCTTCTCAGACCAGACATAGCCGTGACACCTCTGTCCTTCTCAGACCAGGACATAGCCTGACACCTCTGTCCTTCTCAGACCAGACATAGCCTGACCACCTCTGTCCTTCTCAGACCAGACATAGCCTGACACCTCTGTCCTCCCACAGAACAGGGAATAGCCATGACACTCTGTCCCTCCCCAGACCAGAACATTAGCCTGGCACCCCGTCTGTTTGTGCTAACATGTGAGGAGTGGGATGTTAGCACAAACAGTGGATTTCAGTCTAGAACCGGACCTTCACTAGATACATTCACCTCCACGCTATTCCTTTGTTTGCTAAGCACTATCAGTTATGATATTTATTGTCCTAAAATAATGTCATAGATAGTTAAGGAAAGCCAAAAAGGCACTTATGAAACAACTATTAAGCCCAAACATGAAGTGATTTTCAGAGTAATCTCAGATGTCAAATATGATGACGGTTACATTTTTACATTTTAGTCATTTAGCAGATGCTCTTATCCAGAGCGACTTTACAGTTTAGGGCGGTGTATACAATTTTTATAACTGGCCCCCCAGTGTTGACCGAACCCACAACCCTGCGTTGCAAACGCCATGCTCTACCAACTGAGCTACAGGGGGCCTGTTACAAACATATCAGCGTCTTCTCACAATCTACCATTAGTTCGATATGAAGACCATTGTAAGTGAAATATGGTGTTAGAAGAAACATTGTCTTCTGTCAGATGGCGTCATTCTAATGCAACAGCGCCTCCAGGAGCCATCTGTTTAGCAAATCGTGGAACTCATCTTTAAAAACCTAGTTTTTGCTCATCAGCCTAACACTACTTCCTAACCCTGTATTATAAAAAATTATATGATTAATTCCTGAAAATGACAGCGGTCTCCCATGACTAGCGTAGCTATAGAACACTGGCTAGCGGCTACTACGGTATGCCACGCTCCACCAGAAGTCTTGTGACAGTTTATTGTAGCCAAACTACTTTTTTTTTATCTATCCCACAGGGGTTTGCGAGTTATCGGACAGATCGGTGCAGACGGCCGTTGCGCTACCTGACGCAAGACAATGGGTAATAGACCATATGAATGGCTACTTAGAAAATAGAAGGAAACACCAAATGTCTTATGTATTCTGAATAAGCACATACTTTACCACAGCTGACAGTCACGCTGAATAAGCCTTAAAATAATACTGTGTGTTATTGTTAAGATGCATTATTTAATAAGGATGACTTTGGTGTTTACACATGAATAATCCCTAATCTAACAATGACTGTACTGCCAGTCAATGTACACTCTTAACTGTTTTCCAAATGGCACCCTATTCCCTATATAGTGCACTACTTTAGACCAGAAAATGGGCACCTATTGCCATATGTAGTGCACTACTTTAGACCAGGAGAATGGCACCCTTATTCCCTATGGTAGTGCAACTACTTTAGACCAGAGTAATGGCACCCTATTCCCTATGTAGTGCGCTACTTTAGCCCCAGAGAATTGCACCCTATTCCCTTGTAGTGCACTAACTTTAGACCAGAGAATGGCACCCTATTCCCTATATAGTGCACTACTTTCGACCAGGGCCCACAGCACTCTCTGTCTAACTCACTAAAGGAGGATTGTGACGTTATTTAAAACACTAGTGACGGCGACCGCGCGACCCAACGATATAAAATCCCATGTATTAATTTTTGTCATGGTGATTATAATGACTGGACTCATTCCATATCTCGCTTTGTGGCTAACATGGGGGACTTTCACTCTTCTGTTGGGTTTAAGGCAGCTAGCAAACATAAAATATGCCATCGATTTCTATGTATTATTACTTCACATAAAGTATGTAGAATGTCGCATTGTTACATAGCCTTTTACATGAAATACTTTCTTGTATTCTTTCTTTTTTCCTTTCCCTTAATACTTAATTATTATACATTTCTACTCGTTTTTTGGTAATTGTTTTAAACAAATGTATATGAACATATAGATATTAGTCCATCCTTTTCTATTTGATTGGTTTTAGGACACATTAATCTCATTTCTAGTTGAATGTTTTGTTTTAACATTGTTATTTGTTGTTTAGGGACTAAAGGTGTTGCCTGGGAAACAAAACTGACAGAACAACCATAAACATGAATTGTCATGTGGCCTTACATGACATCACTGCATACACACGTCTAACTGTATTGTGATTCTGTTCAAAACAAGAGAGGAAGTTTTGGGAAAATAAAAAATAAAATAAAAAGATAACAAAAAAAGATCTATATTTTCAAAGACCAGCCTCTCGGTTTAGAGTTATAGGAACCGGGTCCAGATTATGTTGCGCCTTGGTGAAAGTGTTTTCTCAGTGTTGGATGTAATTTATTAAGTTTGTAGCTTTTTAAACTTGTACAATTCTTAAAGAGTTTTTTTTTTTGGATTTTTAGCCCGTGAATAAACCCCCCTACTGTTCCCCTGTGTTTTTTCAGGGCTGTGTGGTCATTTTTACTTAAATTTTAAAAAAAAGTTTTTGTTTTATTTTTTCAGATTAATTTTCATATGTTTTACAACTCACTCTTATCATCAGTCAAAATGTTTAATTTATTATTATTTTTTATATTATTATTATTATTATTATTAATTTTTATTTTATTTTTATTATATGATGATAAGCAGCTATGTCCAAAAACCCATCAGCCATTATTTTATTTTGGGATGAAATAATAATTATAATGGGCAATTTTTACTTAAGGT
>JAGTTL010000525.1:27000-39512 GCA_036851935.1 Coregonus suidteri | reverse complement strand
TAATGTAGCTGTGTGTATGTAGTAATGTATGTAATGTGTGTATGTAGTAATGTAATGTAGCTGTGTGTATGTAAGTAATGTAGCTGTGTGTATGTAGTAGCTGTAATGTAGTGTGTGTGTATGTAATGTAGCTGTGTGTCTGTATGTACTTGTGTGTGTATGTAGTAATGTAATGTAGCTGTGTGTATGTAGTAATGTAATGTAATGTAGCTGTGTGTATGTAGTATGTAGTAATGTAGTAATGTTGTGTAGTAATGTAATGTGTGTGTATGTAGTAATGTAATGTAATGTAGCTGTGTGTATGTAGTAATGTAATGTAGCTGTGTGTATGTAGTAATGTAATGTAGCTGTGTGTATGTAGCTGTGTGTATGTAGTAATGTAATGTAGCTGTGTAATGTAAGTAATGTAGCTGTGTGTATGTGTATGTAGCTGTGTGTGTAGTAATGTAATGTAATGTAGCTGTGTGTATGTGTAGCTGTGTGTAATGTAATGTAATGTAGCTGTGTGTATGTAGTAATGTAATGTAGCTGTGTGTATGTATGTAGTATGTAATGTAGCTGTGTGTATGTAGTAATGTAATGTAGCTGTGTGTATGTAGTAATGTAATGTAGCTGTGTGTATGTATGTAATGTAATGTAGCTGTGTGTATGTAGTAATGTAATGTAGCTGTGTGTAATGTAGTAATGTAAGTAATGTATGTAGCTGTGTGTATGTAGTAATGTAATGTAGCTGTGTGTATGTAGTAATGTAATGTAATGTAGCTGTGTGTATGTAGTAATGTAATGTAATGTAAGGCCATATGACAATTCATGTTATGTTGTTCTTCAGTTGTTTTCCAGGCAACACCTTAGTCTAATAACAAATAAACAATGGTTAAAAACAAACATAAAACTAACGTGTCTAATCAAATCAAAAGGACTAATGTCTATATATTCACATATATTTTGTTTATAATAAAAAACTAGTAAAAATGTATAATAATGAATTATTAAGGGAGAAAAAAAGGATACAAAAAGTATTCATGTAAAAGGCTATGTACAAGCTACATTCTACATACTGTACTGTGAATAATAATCCATAGAAACGATGCATATTTCAGAGGTGTAGGTCATGTTGCTGCCTTAAACCCAACAGAAGAGTGAAAGTACCCCCATGTAGCCACAAAGCGAGAGATGGATGAGGCCAGTCATTATAATCACCATGACAATAATAATACATGGGATTTATATCATTATCATTGGGTCTCTCCAGGTCCCATCATTAGTGTTTGAATAATGTCACAATCCTCCTTTAGTTAGATATGGGCCCTGGTCAAAAGTTGTCCACTACATAGGGGATAGGGTGCCATTTGGAATACAGTAAATCGTTTTAATTTACTGGCAATACAGTCATTGTTAGATTAGGGGATATTAATATGTAAACACCAAAGTAGTCCTTATTAAATAATGCATGACAATGATACCACATTATATCACTTTGAAGATCATTTACTGTGACTGTCAGCTGAGGTCATATACTGTGTGTGCTATTTAGAACAATATTACACAGTTGGTTATTATGTGTTTACTGTCTTTAAGTAGCCAATTCATATGGGTCTATAATAATGCTGATATGTCTGTTTGGGTGTGAAAACATGAGTTCAAAGAAAGACACCATTCCTTATTGTGTTTCTTTAAAAAAAAACGTTCAAACTACCAGAGACATCCGGTTGAACATTGGAACCGTCATCATATTGGCATCTGACATTACTATGAAAATCCCTTCAATTGTTTCATAAAGGGCCTTCCTTTGTCTTTCCTCTCTATGACATGAAACATTATATTAAGACAATAAATATCATAACTGATAGTGCTTAGCAAACAAAGGAATAGCGTGGAGGCGAATGTATCTAGTGAAGGTCTGGGTCTAGCGTGGAGAAATACAGTCTTGTTTGCGCTAACGTTCCACTCCTTGTCGTGCCTAACATGTTTGGGGTGGAATGTTAGCACAAACACACTGGATTTCAGGTTAGGTCTGGTCTGGGGAGGACAGAAAGCAACAGGGGATACTTTCAGGGTCCTGGAATGACTGCAATGTACTTCTAGCCTGAGTCCCAAAGCGGCACACTATTCCCTATATAGTGCACTACTTTGACCAGGACCCTATTGGTGACCAGTGCACGATGTAGGGGGATAGGGTGCCATTTGGACCGCAAGCCTAGTTGAACTCTAGCGTAGCGACCCCCTGATAAACAGACTGTAGTAAAATGACACATTTTTATTTAAAAATATTTCTAGCAAGTATTCTGTACACTTTAAGTAGAGGCAAAACCCACGTTGACTGTTTCAGTCTGTCTGTCAGCCCAGCACCCAATCAAAGGAAAGGAGATGGAAACGGGGCAAGTTCATAGGCTAATAGTACTGCAGGAGCCAATGGCAGTGCTCCTCAGTGAGTCACTTCCTGTTACAGGAGGAGCTTCCCGTTACGGTGGATCTTCAGGATCTTTCCCAGTCTCTGTTTTGGCCGTCGCCATTCCTTTCTTTAGCCGCTTCGCTGTGGGGGAGAGAGAGAGGACAGAGAGCAGAAAGAAAGTTATACACACCTTCAACAGCAACTATCTCTTCCATTGATTAGTACAATGTGGATGTGAAAAATGGGGGCACAAGTGTATATAGTAGGGGTGACAGGGTATATAGTAGGGGCACCAGTGTATATAGTAGGGGCACCAGTGTATATAGTAGGGGCACCAGTGTATATAATAGGGGCACCAGTGTATATACACTGCTCAAAAAAATAAAGGAAACACTAAAATAACACATCCTAGATCTGAATGAATGAAATAATGTTATTAAATACTTTTTTCTTTACATAGTTGAATGTGCTGACAACAAAATCACACAAAAATTATCAATGGAAATCAAATGTATCAACCCAGGGAGGTCTGGATTTTGAGTCACCCTCAAAATTAAAGTGGAAAACCACACTACAGGCTGATCCAACTTTGATGTAATGTCCTTAAAACAAGTCAAAATGAGGCTCAGTAGTGTGTGTGGCCTCCACGTGCCTGTATGACCTCCCTACAACGCCTGGGCATGCTCCTGATGAGGTGGCGGATGGTCTCCTGAGGGATCTCCTCCCAGACCTGGACTAAAGCATCCGCCCAACTCCTGGACAGTCTGTGGTGCAACGTGGCGTTGGTGGATGGAGCGAGACATGATGTCCCAGATGTGCTCAATTGGATTCAGGTCTGGGGAACGTGCGGGCCAGTCCATAGCATCAATGCCTTCCTCTTGCAGGAACTGCTGACACACTCCAGCCACATGAGGTCTAGCATTGTCTTGCATTAGGAGGAACCCAGGGCCAACCGCACCAGCATATGGTCTCACAAGGGGTCTGAGGATCTCATCTCGGTACCTAATGGCAGTCAGGCTACCTCTGGCGAGCACATGGAGGGCTGTGCAGCCCCCCAAAGAAATGCCACCCCACACCATGACTGACCCACCGCCAAACCGGTCATGCTGGAGGATGTTGCAGGCAGCAGAACGTTCTCCACGGCGTCTCAAGACTCTGTCACGACATGTGCTCAGTGTGAACCTGCTTTCATCTGTGAAGAGCACAGGGCGCCAGTGGCGAATTTGCCAATCTTGGTGTTCTCTGGCAAATGCCAAACGTCCTGCACGGTGTTGGGCTGTAAGCACAACCCCCACCTGTGGACGTCGGGCCCTCATACCACCCTCATGGAGTCTGTTTCTGACCGTTTGAGCAGACATATGCACATTTGTGGCCTGCTGGAGGTCATTTTGCAGGGCTCTGGCAGTGCTCCTCCTGCTCCTCCTTGCACAAAGGCGGAGGTAGCAGTCCTGCTGCTGGGTTGTTGCCCTCCTACGGCCTCCTCCACGTCTCCTGATGTACTGGCCTGTCTCCTGGTAGCGCCTCCATGCTCTGGACACTACGCTGACAGACACAGCAAACCATCTTGCCACAGCTCGCATTGATGTGCCATCCTGGATGAGCTGCACTACCTGAGCCACTTGTGTGGGTTGTAGACTCCGTCTCATGCTACCACTAGAGTGAAAGCACTGCCAGCATTCAAAAGTGACCAAAACATCAGCCAGGAAGCATAGGAACTGAGAAGTGGTCTGTGGTCACCACCTGCAAAACCAGTCCTTTATTGGGGGTGTCTTGCTAATTGCCTATAATTTCCACCTGTTGTCTATTCCATTTGCACAACAGCATGTGAAATGTATTGTCAATCAGTGTTGCTTCCTAAGTGGACAGTTTGATTTCACAGAAGTGTGATTGACTTGGAGTTACATTGTGTTGTTTAAGTGTTCCCTTTATTTTTTTGAGCAGTGTAGTAGGGGCACCAGTGCATTTGGAAAGTATTCAGACCACTTTACTTTTTCCACATTTTGTTACGTTACAGCCTTATTCTAAAATGGATTAAATTGTTTTTATTCCTCATCAATCTACACACAATACCCCATAATGCCAAATCAAAAACAGGTTTTTAAACATTTATGCTAATTTATTAAAAATAAAATACGGAAATAATACATTTACATAAGTATTCAGACCCTTTACTCAGTACTTAGTTGAAGCACCTTTGGCAGCGATTACAGCCTCAAGTCTTCTTGGGTATGACGCTAAAAGCTTGGCACACCTGTATTTGGGGAGTTTCTCCCATAATTCTCTGCAGATCCTCTCAAACTTTGTCAGGTTGGATGGGGAGCGTAGCGGCACAGCTATTTTTAGGTCTCTCCAGAGAGGTTAGATCGGGTTCAAGTCCTGGCTCGCCCACTCAAGGACATTCAGACTTTTCCCGAAGCCACTCCTGCGTTGTCTTGGCTGTGTACTTAGGGTCGTTCTCATGTTGGAAGGTGAACCTTCGCCCCAGTCTGAGGTCCTGAGCGCTCTGGAGCAGGTTTTCATCAAGGATCTCTCTGTACTTTGCATCCCCACAGCATGACGCTGCCACTACCATGCTTCACTATAGGGAGGATGCTAGGTTTCCTCCAGACTTGGCATTCAGGCCAAAGAGTTCAATCTGGGTTTTATCAGAGTAGAGAATCTTGTTTCTCATGGTCTGAGAGTCCGAGAGGGCTGTCATTTGCCTTTAACTGAGGAGTGGCTTCCGTCTGGCCACTAATAAAGGCCTGATTGGTGGAGTGCTGCAGAGATGGTTGTCCTTCTGGAAGTTTCTCCCATCTCCACAGAGGAACTCTGGAGCTCTGTCAGAGTGACCTTCGGGTTCTTGGTCACCTCCCTAACCAAGGCCCTTCTCCCCCCATTGCTCAGTTTGGCCGGGCAGCCAGGTTTAGGAAGAGTCTTGGTTGTTCCAAACTTCTTCCATTTAAGAATGATGGAGGCCACGGTGGTCTTGGGGACCTTCAATGCTGCAGAAATGTTTTGGTACCCTTCCCCAGATCTGTGCCTCGACACAATCCTGTCTCGGAGCTCTACGGACAATTCCTTCGACCTCATGGCTTGGTTTTTGCTCTGACATGCACTGTCAACTGTGGGACATTATATAGACAGGTGTGTGCCTTTCCAAATCATGTCCAATCAATTGAATTTACCACAGGTGGACTCCAATCAAGTTGTAGAAACATCTCAAGGATGATCAGTGGAAACAGGATGCACCTGAGCTCAATTTTGAGTTTCACAGCAAAGGGTCTGAATACTTATGTAAATAAAGTATTTCTGTTTTTTATTTTTAATACATTTGCACAAATAAATAGAAACCAGTTTCTGCTTTGTCGTTATGGTGTATTGTGTGTAGATTGATAAGGACATTTTTTTATTTAATCCATTTTAGAATAAGGCTGTAAAGTAACAATGTGGAAAAGGTCAAGGGGTCTGAATACTTTCCTAATGCTCTGTATATAGTAGGAGCACCAGTGTATATATATATTGTTATTTTTTATTTTTTATTTAACTAGGCAAGTCAGTTAAGAAAAAATTCTTATTTACAATGACGGGCCTATACCGGCCAAACCCGGACGACGCTGGGCCAATTGTGCGCCGCCCTATGGGACTCCCAATCACTGCCGGTTGTGATACAGCCTGGAATCGAACCAGGGGGTCTGTAGTGACGCCTCAAGCACTGAGATGCAGTGCCTTAGACCGCTGCGCCTCTCAGGAGCCCTGAGTATATAGTAGGGGCACCAGTGTACATAGGTAAATCGTCCCCGGTCTATCCGGCTAGAAGGACCATTTAGTAACAATGGAAAGCAACAGGAAATCCTGTTAGGCGTGAGGCATAAATAACTTGAAAGGATCTTTACTGAATGTTACCACACCAACCAACAGTATGGAATGCATGTGTGGTATTTCACAGTGGATGAAATCACTTACCTTCGCCTTTTGCATCGCCCTTTCCTACTCCTCCTGCTCCTCCTCCTGCTCCTCCTCCGGCTCCTCCTCCTGCTCCTCCTCCGGCTCCTCCTCCGGCTCCTCCTCCGGCTCCTCCTCCGGCTCCTCGCTCCCCCTTGGCTGTGTTGTTGTTATTGTTGTGAGATGATGAAAATGTGGAGGGTCGTCTCTGTGTAAGGAAGACTCCAGGGGCCATGGGCTGGGGCCCCCCAGCCTGCTTCCCTCCTGCCCCAGAGGAGTACTCGTGGTCGGTCTGGCCTGGCTCGGAGTCCCGGCCCGCATCTGGCTCTGGAGAACTGCTGTCCCTGCTCAGCTTCCTCGCTGGTTCCTCATCTTCCTCCTCCTCCCTCACGGCAGCAGGGGGCTTCTTCTTCTTTTTGGTGCTCTTCTGCTTTTTCTTGGTCTTCTGCTGCTCCTTCTGGGAGAAAACAAATATTAACACAGAACCCCATAACCCCAACCCTGAGGTGAGATGACTAGAGGAACATAACCCTAACCCTGAGGAGATGCTTCTCCACTTGGAGCTGAAAGGAATAAGTGAAGTCAATATAGAGAGAAGTGGAGAGACGAGTGTGTCACTTTTTTTTAGGCTATTCTTTGAGCAAGCTCTTCCCAACTGACCTGGTGTGAGAGTTTGGCTGCGGCAGCCGCCAGTCCTGTCTCTATGGACGCTACTCGCGCTCCTTCTCTGGCCGGCCTCGCCTGACGAAGCACAGAGGGACCGACACGCGCTGCAACCACAGAGACAGCATAACACTCACTTCACAGCTCAGACAACACATTCACATCATCTATACTGAACAAAAACATAAACGCAACATGCAACATTTTCAAAGACTTTACTGAGTTACAGTTTATATGAGGAAATCAGTCAATCCAAAGATATTCATTAGGCCCTAATCTATGGATTTCATATGACTAGGAATACAGATATGAATCTAATGGTCACAGATACCTACAAAATTCAAAAGGCACTCGCACATTTAACCTTCTTTGTTGCAGGTGCCATGGTAACAGTTGAATAAGATGAGAAAGAAGAAGAAATCCGCACACTGCTCTTGATGGTATCACTGCTCTTGATAGTATCACTGCTCTTGATGGTATCACTGCTCTTGCTAGTATCGCTGCTCTTGATGGTATCACTGCTCTTGATGGTATCACTGCTCTTGATGGTATCACTGCTCTTGATGGTATCACTGCTCTTGATGCTACTGCTCTTGATAGTATCACTGCTCTTGATGGTATCACTGCTCTTGATAGTATCACTGCTCTTGATAGTATCACTGCTCTTTAATAAGCTTTACTTATCGGCTTCAAGGCCTTCGTCAGAGTGTTTATAATTTCCACCCTTATGTAGACATTGCTCCACCCACATCCGTTCAATGCATCGGATGGGGTTGGAGTCGAGGGAAAATAAGCAAGCGTTACCAAATATAACAATGTGCATTTCTTAAGTATTCTAATACAGTGTGTACATAAAACGTATTAAACACGTCTGTAAAACCACAATGAAGACATTGACCTATCAAGTAAGCTTTCATAAATCATTGGCTACCGTGAAAGAAAAAAAAAGTCCGAGTAATCTGAAGTGGCGGCATTAACTCATGTTCACATTTCCACCATGACATGCATGGCTTTCCCGAGCGGCCCAGTGGTCTACGGCATAGACCTCTGGATAAGAGCATGCATGGCTTCCCCGAGCGGAGCAGTGGTCTACGGCATAGACCTCTGGATAAGAGCATGCATGGCTTCCCCGAGCGGCGCGGTGGTCTACGGCATAGACCTCTGGATAAGAGCATGCATGGCTTCACCGAGCGGTCTACGCGGTGGTCTACGGCATAGACCTCTGGATAAGAGCATGCATGGCTTCCCCCCGGAGCAGTGGAGCAGTGGTCTCCCCGAGCGGCCAGTGGTCTACGGCATAGACCTCTGGATAAGAGCATGCATGGCTTCCCCGAGCGGAGCAGTGGGTGGTCTACGGCATAGACCTCTGGATAAGAGCATGCATGGCTTCCCCGAGCGGCCCAGTGGTCTACGGCATAGACCTCTGGATAAGAGCATGCATGGCTTCCCCGAGCGGAGCAGTGGTCTACGGCATAGACCTCTGGATAAGAGCATGCATGGCTTCCCCGAGCGGAGCAGTGGTCTACGGCATAGACCTCTGGATAAGAGCATGCATGGCTTCCCCGAGCGGCCCCAGTGGTCTACGGCATAGACCTCTGGATAAGAGCATGCATGGCTTCCCCGAGCGGAGCAGTGGTCTACGGCATAGACCTCTGGATAAGAGCATGCATGGCTTCCCCGAGCGGAGCAGTGGTCTACGGCATAGACCTCTGGATAAGAGCATGCATGGCTTCCCCGAGCGGCCCAGTGGTCTACGGCATAGACCTCTGGATAGAGAGCATGCATGGCTTCCCCGAGCGGAGCAGTGGTCTACGGCATAGACCTCTGGATAAGAGCATGCATGGCTTCCCCGAGCGGCCCAGTGGTCTACGGCATAGACCTCTGGATAAGAGCATGCATGGCTTCCCCGAGCGGCCCAGTGGTCTACGGCATAGACCTCTGGATAAGAGCATGCATGGCTTCCCCGAGCGCGAGCAGTGGTCTACGGCATAGACCTCTGGATAAGAGCATGCATGGCTTCCTCCCCAGCGAGCCCAGTGGTCTACGGCATAGACCTCTGGATAAGAGCATGCATGGCTTCCCCGAGCGGCCCAGTGGTCTACGGCATAGACCTCTGGATAAGAGCATGCATGGCTTCCCCGAGCGGCCCAGTGGTCTACGGCATAGACCTCTGGATAAGAGCATGCATGGCTTCCCCGAGCGGCCCAGTGGTCTACGGCATAGACCTCTGGATAAGAGCATGCATGGCTTCCCCGAGCGGCCCAGTGGTCTACGGCATAGACCTCTGGATAAGAGCATGCATGGCTTCCCCGAGCGGCCCAGTGGTCTACGGCATAGACCTCTGGATAAGAGCATGCATGGCTTCCCCGAGCGGAGCATGCATGGCTTCGTCCCCAGTGGTCTACGGCATAGACCTCTGGATAAGAGCATGCATGGCTTCCCCGAGCGGCCCAGTGGTCTACGGCATAGACCTCTGGATAAGAGCATGCATGGCTTCCCCGAAGCGGCCCAGTGGTCTACGGCATAGACCTCTGGATAAGAGCATGCATGGCTTCCCCGAGCGGCCCAGTGGTCTACGGCATAGACCTCTGGATAAGAGCATGCATGGCTTCCCCGAGCGGGCCCAGTGGTCTGCATAGACCTCTGGATAAGAGCATGCATGGCTTCCCCGAGCGGAGCAGTGGTCTACGGCATAGACCTCTGGATAAGAGCATGCATGGCTTCCCCGAGCGGCCCAGTGGTCGACGGCATAGACCTCTGGATAAGAGCATGCATGGCTTCCCCGAGCGGCCCAGTGGTCTACGGCATAGACCTCTGGATAAGAGCATGCATGGCTTCCCCGAGCGCATGGCTTCCCCAGCAGTGGTCTACGGCATAGACCTCTGGATAAGAGCATGCATGGCTTCCCCGAGCGGCCCAGTGGTCTACGGCATAGACCTCTGGATAAGAGCATGCATGGCTTCCCCGAGCGGCCCAGTGGTCTACGGCATAGACCTCTGGATAAGAGCATGCATGGCTTACGGCCCCGAGCGGCTTCCCCCCAGTGGTCTACGGCATAGACCTCTGGATAAGAGCATGCATGGCTTCCCCGAGCGGCCCAGTGGTCTACGGCATAGACCTCTGGATAAGAGCATGCATGGCTTCCCCGAGCGGCCCCAGTGGTCTACGGCATAGACCTCTGGATAAGAGCATGCATGGCTTCCCCGAGCGGCCCAGTGGTCTACGGCATAGACCTCTGGATAAGAGCATGCATGGCTTCCCCGAGCGGCCCAGTGGTCTACGGCATAGACCTCTGGATAAGAGCATGCATGGCTTCCCCGAGCGGTGGTCTACGGCATAGACCTCTGGATAAGAGCATGCATGGCTTCCCCGAGCGGCCCAGTGGTCTACGGCATAGACCTCTGGATAAGAGCATGCATGGCTTTCCCGAGCGGTGGTCTACGGCATAGACCTCTGGATAAGAGCATGCATGGCTTCCCCGAGCGGCCCGAGTGGTCTACGGCATAGACCTCTGGATAAGAGCATGCATGGCTTCCCCGAGCGGCCCAGTGGTCTACGGCATAGACCTCTGGATAAGAGCATGCATGGCTTCCCCGAGCGGCCCAGTGGTCTACGGCATAGACCTTTGGATAAGAGCATGCATGGCTTCCCCGAGCGGCCCAGTGGTCTCTACGGCATAGACCTCTGGATAAGAGAGCATGCATGGCTTCCCCGAGCGGCGCAGTGGTCTACGGCATAGACCTCTGGATAAGAGCATGCATGGCTTCCCCGAGCGGTGGTCTACGGCATAGACCTCTGGATAAGAGCATGCATGGCTTCCCCGAGCGGAGCAGTGGTCTACGGCATAGACCTCTGGATAAGAGCATGCATGGCTTCCCCGAGCGGCCCAGTGGTCTACGGCATAGACCTCTGGATAAGAGCATCTGCTAAATGACTAGAATGTAAATGGGCATTTCATCATTAAGACATTTAGGGAATAATGTCTGGAGGGTGGACATCCAAAAACAGTATTATTTATATCACCTCCCCTGTCTGATATCTTGACTTTCTCTTTGCAACAAAATGTAAAAAGGTAGAAATGTCATGTTGTAGGTCATTAAAATGTACTGCGACTGGATAATCCCTGTCGTTTCTCCTGATTGAACTTTTATGTTCACTAATTCTGTCTGAGAGAATGAGAGGTTTTACCTACATGACACAGCCCACATGGACATTTAATCATGTAGAAAACATGGGGTGGTGGAGCACCTAATAATGTCATTTATTTGGAACCGTTTTCCTGTATGTGGGTGGAGGAGCACGTAATCATGCCCTTTATTGGGAACCGTTTTCCTGTATGTGGGTGGCAGGAATGTTGACACTTCATCATATTGTTGCACTGTGCGCAACCTCTGCATTTATAGCTACCATTCAGAAGAGGGCGTAAAAGAGCCTGGCTCCTTTTCTTTAGTGGCTGGCAGTTGGCATGGAACAATTTGGCTGGCAGTTGGCATGGACCAATTTGGCTGGCAGTTGGCATGGAACAATTTGGCTGGCAGTTGGCATGGAACAATTTGGCTGGCAGTTGGCATGGACCAATTTGGCTGGCAGTTGGCATGGAACAATTTGGCTGGCAGTTGGCATGGACCAATTTGGCTGGCAGTTGGCATGGAACAATTTGGCTGGCAGTTGGCATGGAACAATTTGGCTGGCAGTTGGCAGGGAACAATTTGGCTGGCAGTTGGCAGGGAACAATTTGGCTAGCAGTTGGCATGGAACAATTTGGCTGGCTGTTGGCAGGGAACAATTTGGCTGGCAGTTGGCAGGGAACAATTTGGCTGGCAGTTGGCAGGGAACAATTTGGCTGGCAGTTGGCATGGAACAATTTGGCTGGCAGTTGGCATGGACCAATTTGGCTGGCAGTTGGCATGGACCAATTTGGCTGGCAGTTGGCATGGACCAATTTGGCTGGCAGTTGGCAGGGACCAATTTGGCTGGCAGTTGGCAGGGACCAATTTGGCTGGCAGTTGGAAGGGAACAATTTGGCTGGCAGTTGGCAGGGAACAATTTGGCTGGCAGTTGGCAGGGAACAATTTGGCTGGCAGTTGGCATGGAACAATTTGGCTGGCAGTTGGCATGGACCAATTTGGCTGGCAGTTGGCAGGGAACAATTTGTCGCGTAAATTGCGACCTCTCCTATATACAATAAGTGGTGGATTCTTAAATTCAGCTGGCAGAGCTGGTCCCATGATAAAACATGCCAGTGTTTCTTGCTGGTCCCATGATAAAACATGCCAGTGTTTCTTGCTGGTCCCATGATAAAACATGCCAGTGTTTCTTGCTGGTCCGATGATAAAACAAGCCAGTGTTTCTTGCTGGTCCCATGATAAAACATGCCAGTGTTTCTTGCTGGTCCCATGATAAAACATGCCAGTGTTTCTTGCTGGTCCCATGATAAAACATGCCAGTGTTTCTTGCTGGTCCCATGATAAAACATGCCAGTGTTTCTTGCTGGTCCCATGATAAAACATCCCAGTGTTTCTTGCTTTGTCCC
>JAGTTL010000525.1:19500-24500 GCA_036851935.1 Coregonus suidteri | reverse complement strand
AACGTAAACACATAGCCCTGTCATCTATCCTGGCTTCAATTAGACTGAGGCAGCCACATGTTAATACAACAGAGTTCAATCTGTTTTAAAGACACCTGCTAGCAGAGCAGAGTAGAGGGAAGGGTAGAGGCACTGCACCACTCTGCAGTCACAGACCATACAACCACTGTCTCAGCTTGGAACGCAGTAAGCTTCAGTCACAGACTATACAACCACTGTCTCAGCTTGGAACGCAGAAGCTTCAGTCACAGACCATACAACCACTGTTCAGCTTGGAACGCAGCTTCAGTCAGACCTATACAACCACTGTCTCAGCTTGGAACGCAGTAAGCTTCAGTCACAGACCATATAACCACTGTCTCAGCTTGGAACGCAGTAAGCTTCAGTCACGACCATATACCAGCTCAGCTTGGAACGCAGTAAGCTTCAGTCACTGACCATATAACCACTGTCTCAGCTTGGAACGCAGTAAGCTTCAGTCACAGACCATATAACCACTGTCTCAGCTTGGAACACAGTAAGCTTCAGTCACAGGCCATTAACCACTGTCTCAGCTTGGAACGCAGTAAGATTCAGTCACTGACCATATAACCACTGTCTCAGTTAGGAACACAGTTAGCTTCAGTCACAGGCCATTAACCACTGTCTCAGTTAGGAACACAGTTAGCTTCAGTCACGGACCATTAACCACCTTCTCAGCTAGGAACACAGTTAGCTGCAGTCACAGACCCAGGACACCAAGATAACCTGCCTAAATGACTACTGACCCGTAGCACTCACGTCTGTAGCCATGAAGTGCTTTGAAAGGCTGGTCATGGCTCACATCAACACCATTATCCCAGAAACCGTAGACCCACTCCAATATGCATACCTCCCCAACAGATCCACAGATGATGGAATCTCTATTCCACTCCACACTGCCCTTTCCCACCTGGACAAGAGGAACACCTACGTGAGAATGCTATTCATTGACTACAGCTCAGCATTCAACACCATGGTGCCCTCAAAGCTCATCACTAAGCTAAGGATCCTGGGACTAAACACCTCCCTCTGCAACTGGATCCTGGACTTCCTGACGGGCCGCCCCCAGGTGGTAAGGGTAGGTAACAACACATCTGCCACACTGATCCTCAACACGGGGGCCCCTCAGGGGTGCGTGCTCAGTCCCCACTGTACTCCCTGTTCACTCATGACTGCATGGCCAGGCACGACTCCAACACCATCATTAAGTTTGCCAACGACACAACAGTGGTAGGCCTGATCACCGACAACGATGAGACAGCCGGCAGTGTGGTGCCAGGATAACAACCTCTCCCTCAACGTGACCAAGACAAAGGAGATGATTGTGGACTACAGGAAAAAAAAGAGGACTGAGCACGCCCCCATTCTCATCGACAGGGCTGTAGTGGAACAGGTTGAGAGCTTCAAGTTCCTTGGTGTCCACATTACCAACGAACTATCATGATCCAAACACACCAAGACAGTCGTGAAGAGGGCACGACAAAGCCTATTCCCCCTCAGGAGACTGAAAAGATTTGGCATGAGTCCTCAGATCCTCAAAAAATTCTACAGCTGCACCATCGAGAGCATCCTGACTGGTTGCATCACCGCCTGGTATGGCAACTGCTCGGCCTCCGACCGCAAGGCAGTACAGAGGGTAGTGCGTACGGCCCAGTACATCACTGGGGCCAAGCTTCCTGCCATCCAGGACCTCTATACCAGGCGGTGTCAGAGGAAGGCCCTCATAATTGTCAAAGACTCCAGCCACCCTAGTCATAGACTGTTCTCTCTGCTACCGCACGGCAAGCGGTACCAGAGCGCCAAGTATAGGTCCAAAAGACTTCTCAACAGCTCTAAAGAACCTGTCTTTAGGCCTGACAGCCATCAGCTAGTGAGATGAACATGTATCATATCTCTAATGGAACATGTATCATATCTCTAATGGAACATGTATCATATCTCTAATGGAACATGTATCATATCTCTAATGGAACATGTATCTATGGAACATGTATCATCTCTCTAATGGAACATGTATCATCTCTCTAATGGAACATGTATCATATCTCTAATGGAACATGTATCATATCTCTAATGGAACATGTATTATCTCTCCAATGGAACATGTATCATCTCTCTAATGGAACATGTATCATATCTCTAATGAAACATGTATCATATCTCTAATGGAACATGTATCATCTCTCTAATGGAACATGTATCATCTCTCTAATGGAACATGTCTCTCCAATGGGTATCATATCTCTAATGGAACATGTATCATATCTCTAATGGAACATGTATTATCTCTCCAATGGAACATGTATCATCTCTCTAATGGAACATGTATCATATCTCTAATGGAACATGTATCATATCTCTAATGGAACATGTATCATATCTCTAATGGAACATGTATCATCTCTCCAATGGAACATGTATCATATCTCTAATGGAACATGTATGATCTCTCTAATGGAACATGTATCATATCTCTAATGGAACATGTATCATATCTCTAATGGAACATGTATTATCTCTCTAATGGAACATGTATCATATCTCTAATGGAACATGTATCATCTCTCTAATGGAACATGTATCATATCTCTAATGGAACATGTATCATATCTCTAATGGAACATGTATCATATCTCTAATGGAACATGTATCATACCTCTAATGGAACATGTATCATCTCTCCAATGGAACATGTATCATCTCTCTAATGGAACATGTATCATATCTCTAATGGAACATGTATCATATCTCTAATGGAACATGTATCATATCTCTAATGGAACATGTATCATCTCTCCAATGGACCATGTATCATATCTCTAATGGAACATGTATCATCTCTCTAATGGAACATGTATCATATCTCTAATGGAACATGTATCATATCTCTAATGGAACATGTATCATATCTCTAATGGAACATGTATAATCTCTCTAATGGAACATGTATCATCTCTCTAATGGAACATGTATCATATCTCTAATGGAACATGTATCATATCTCTAATGGAACATGTATCATATCTCTAATGGAACATGTATCATCTCTCTAATGGATAATGTATCATATCTCTAATGGAACATGTATCATATCTCTAATGGATAATGTATCATATCTCTAATGGATATTGTATCATATCTCCAATGGAACATGTATCATCTCTCTAATGGAACATGTATCATATCTCTAATGGAACATGTATCATCTCTCTAATGGAACATGTATCATATCTCTAATGGATTGTATCATATCTCCAATGTATCATCTCTCTAATGGAACATGTATCATATCTCTAATGGAACATGTATCATCTTTCTAATGGATAATGTATCATATCTCTAATGGAACATGTATCATATCTCTAATGGATAATGTATCATATCTCTAATGGATATTGTATCTTTCATATGTATCATATCTCTAATGGAACATGTATCATATCTCTAATGGATAATGTATCAATCTCTAATGGTATTGTCATCTCTCTCCAATGGAACATGTATCATATCTCTAATGGAACATGTATCATATCTCTAATGGATAATGTATCATATCTCTAATGGAACATGTATCATCTCTCTAATGGAACATGTATCATATCTCTAATGGATAATGTATCATATCTCTAATGGAACATGTATCATATCTCTAATGGATAATGTATCATCTCTCTAATGGAACATGTATCATATATCTAATGGAACATGTATCATATCTCTAATGGAACATGTATCATATCTCTAATGGAACATGTATCATATCTCTAATGGATAATGTATCATATCTCTAATGGAACATGTATCATATCTCTAATGGAACATGTATCATGTATCTCTCTAATGGATAATGTAATCATATCTCTAATGAATAATGTATCATCTCTCTAATGGAACATGTATCATCTCTCTAATGGAACATGTATCATATCTCTAATGGATAATGTATCATATCTCTAATGGAACATGTATCATATCTCTAATGGAACATGTATCATATCTCTAATGGATAATGTATCATATCTCTAATGAATAATGTATCATATCTCTAATGGAACATGTATCATCTCTCTAATGGATAATGTATCATCTCTCTAATGGATAATGTATCATATCTCTATATATCTCCAGTCACCATAGTCTGAGTCCTTGAAGCAGGCGTCCATGTGATCCTGGTCCTCATCAAACTCCATGCTGCTGTTCTTCGTTGTTTTCTTGGGTTTGGCTGGCCGCTTACTGTTCCCCCCTCCTCCTCTTCCTCCTCGTGTTCCGCTCGCTGCTCCTCCCTTCCGTCCAGCCGTGGTGGTGTTGGCATGGTTCCTGCCCCAGGCTCCAGTGGGGTCAGAGGAGATGGCAGCGGCACCGGCGGTAGCCCCGGAGGACAGGTTGGCCATAGACAACATCCCCTGAATGGCCTCCTGTGTGCTGGGAGATGCAGGTGGCTGACTGTAAGTACGTCAATAAGAAATAACACAATAACACATTACACTGCTGGAAGATGTACCCGCCGGAGAGAGACAGATCGAAAGAGATAGAGAGAGAGAGAGAGAGAGAGAGAGAGAGAGAGAGAGAGAGAGACAGACAGACAGAGAGAGAGAGAGAGAGAGAGAGAGAGACAGAGAGAGAGAGAGAGAGAGAGAGAGAGAGAGACAGAGACAGAGACAGATCGAAGAGAGAGAGAGAGAGAGAGAGAGAGAGAGATCGAAAGAGAGATCGAGAGAGAGAGAGAGAGAGAGAGAGAGAGAGAGAGAGAGAGAGAGAGACAGAGAGAGAGACAGAGAGACAGAGACAGATCGAAGAAGAGAGAGAGAGAGAGAGAGAGAGAGAGAGAGAGAGAGAGAGAGAGAGAGAGAGAGACAGAGACAGAGAGAGAGAGAGAGAGAGACAGATCGAAAGAGAGAGAGAGAGAGAAGAAAACAGACGAAGAACAGAGAGGAGAGAGAGGAAAAAAAGAGAGAAAAAGAGAGAAAAAGAGAGAGAAA
>JAGTTL010000525.1:0-19000 GCA_036851935.1 Coregonus suidteri | reverse complement strand
CAACGGACAATCTGGATTTGGCGGATGCCAGCAGAAACGCTACCTGTCCCAATGCATAGTGCCAACTGTAACGTTTGGTGGAGGAGGAATAATGGTCTGGGGCTGTTTTTCATGGTTCAGGATCCTTTAGTTCCAGTGAAGGGAAACCTTAACGCTAGAATGACATTCTAGATGATTCTATGCTTCCAACTTTTGTGGCAACTGTTTGGGGAGGCCCTTTCCTGTTTCAGCATGACAATGCCCCATGCACAAATCGAGGTTCCATACAGAAATTGTTTGTTGAGATTGGTGTGGAAGAACTTGACTGGCCTGCACAGAGCCCTGACCTCAACCCCATCGAACACCTTTGGGATGAATTGGAACGCGCGACTGCGAGCCAGGCCTAATCGCCCAACATCAGTGCCAGACCTCACTAATGCTCTTGTGGCTGAATGGAAGCAAGTCCCCACAGCAATGTTTCCAACATCTAGTGGAAAGCCTTCCCAGAAGAGTGGAAAGGCTGTTATAGCAGCGAAAAGGGGGAGGGGACCAACTCCATATTAATGCCCATGATTTTTGTAATGCGATGTTTGAGAGCAGGTGTCCACATACCTTTGGCCATGTAGTGTATCTTTAATTACTCGTTGTCTGTGCAATATCAATATGTATACTGAACAAAAATATAAATGCAAAATGCAACGATTTTTAAATGTTGTGTTCGTTGACCGTATCTTATGCCTGCCTATACCATAACCCCACTGCCACCTTGGGGCACTCTGTTCAAAGCGTTGACATCAGCAAACCTCTCGCCCACACGACACCATAAACGTGGTCTGCGGTTGTGAGGTCAGTTGGACGTTCTGCCAAATTCTCTAAAACGACGTCGGAGGCGGCTTATGGTAGATAAATGAACACTCAATTCTCTTCTCAACAGCTCTGGTGGACATTCCTGCAGTCAGCATGCCAATTGCAAGCTCCCTCAAAACTTGAGACATCTGTGATATTGTGTTGTGACAAAACTGCACATTTTAGAGTGGCCTTTTATTTTCCGCAGCACAAGGTGCACCTGTGTAATGATCATGCTGTTTAATCAGCTTCTTGATATGCCACACCTGTCAGGTGGATGGATTATCTTGGCAAAGGAGAAATGCTCACTAACAGGGATGTAAACACATTTCTGCACAACATTTGAGAGAAATAAGCTTTTTGTGCATAAGGAACATTTCTGAGATCTTTTATTTCAGCTCATGAAACATGGGACCAACACTTTACATGATGTGTTTATACATTTGTTCAGTGTATGTACCCATTTGTTAAAGAACGATCCCAATATTGATTGTTCCACGTTGTTTCATATATGTACAGTGGGGAAAAAAAGTATTTAGTCAGCCACCAATTGTGCAAGTTCTCCAACTTAAAAAGATGAGAGAGGCCTGTAATTTTCATCATAGGTACATGTCAACTATGACAGACAAAATGAGAATTTTTTTTCCAGAAAATCACATTGTAGGATTTTTTATGAATTTATTTGCTAATTATCGTGGAAAATAAGTATTTGGTCAATAACAAAAGTTTCTCAATACTTTGTTATATACCCCTTGTTGGCAATGACACAGGTCAAACGTTTTCTGTAAGTCTTCACAAGGTTTTCACACACTGTTGCTGGTATTTTAGCCCATTCCTCCATGCAGATCTCCTCTAGAGCAGTGATGTTTTGGGGCTGTCGCTGGGCAACACGGACTTTCAACTCCCTCCAAATATTTTCTATGGGGTTGAGATCTGGAGACTGGCTAGGCCACTCCAGGACCTTGAAATGCTTCTTACGAAGCCACTCCTTCGTTGCCCGGGAGGTGTGTTTGGGATCATTGTCATGCTAAAAGACCCAGCCACGTTTCATCTTCAATGCCCTTGCTGATGGAAGGAGGTTTTTCACTCAAAATCTCACGATACATGGCCCCATTCATTCTTTCCTTTACACGGATCAGTCGTCCTGGTCCCTTTGCAGAAAAACAGCCCCAAAGCATGATGTTTCCACCACCATGTTTCACAGTAGGTATGGTGTTCTTTGGATGCAACTCAGCATTCTTTGTCCTCCAAACACGATGAGTTGAGTTTTACCAAAAAGTTATATTTTGGTTTCATCTGACCATATGACATTCTCCCAATCCTCTTCTGGATCATCCAAATGCACTCTAGCAAACTTCAGACGGGCCTGGACATGTACTGGCTTAAGCAGGGGACACGTCTGGCAATGCAGGATTTGAGTCCCTGGCGGAGTAGTGTGTTACTGATGGTAGGCTTTGTTACTTTGGTCCCAGCTCTCTGTAGGTCATTCACTAGGTCCCCCCGTGTGGTTCTGGGATTTTTGCTCACCGTTCTTGTGATCATTTGACCCCACGGGGTGAGATCTTGCGTGGAGCCCCAGATCGAGGGAGATTATCAGTGGTCTTGTATGTCTTCCATTTCCTAATAATTGCTCCCACAGTTGATTTCTTCAAACCAAGCTGCTTACCTATTGCAGATTCAGTCTTCCCAGCCTGGTGCAGGTCTACAATTTTGTTTCTGGTGTCCTTTGACAGCTCTTTGGTCTTGACCATAGTGGAGTTTGGAGTGTGACTGTTTGAGGTTGTGGACAGGTGTCTTTTATACTGATAACAAGTTCAAACAGGTGCCATTAATACAGGTAACGAGTGGAAGACAGAGGAGCCTCTTATAGAAGAAGTTACAGGTCTATGAGAGCCAGAAATCTTGCTTGTTTGTAGGTGACCAAATACTTATTTTCCACCATAATTTGCAAAGAAATTCATTAAAAATCCTACAATGTGATTTTCTGGATTTTTTTTTCTCAATTTGTCTGTCATAGTTGACGTGTACCTATGATGAAAATGACAGGCCTCTCTCATCTTTTTAAGTGGGAGAACTTGCACAATTGGTGGCTGACTAAATACTTTTTTTCCCCACTGTATTTGTTGTGTTTCATTTTCTGTGTTGTCATGGTGATGGTTTAGGAGCCGCTTCCTGGTTCAGTGGAGGAATGGTTCCTACTACAGTGACTAGGAATTTCAAAGATAATATTCTTGCACGTAAACATATTTTTGAGGCTATTCTCTTACTATTGTGTCCTGTATTCCAAAACTATACAGTGAGGGAAAAAAGTATTTGATCCCATGCTGATTTTGTACATTTGCCCACTGACAAAGAAATGATCAGTCTATAATTTTAATGGTAGGTTTATTTGAATAGTGAGAGACAGAATAACAACAAAAACATCCAGAAAAACGCACGTCAAAAATGTTATAAATTGATTCGTATTTTAATGAGGGAAATAAGTATTTGACCCCCTCTCAATCAGAAAGATTTCTGGCTCCCAGGTGTCATTATACAGGTAATGAGCTGAGATTAGGAGCACACTCTTAAAGGGAGTGCTCCTAATCTCAGTTTGTTACCTGTATAAAAGACACCTGTCCACAGAAGCAATCAATCAATCAGATTCCAAACTCTCCACCATGGCCAAGACCAAAGAGCTCTCCAAGGATGTCAGGGACAAGATTGTAGACCTACACAAAGCTGGAATGGGTTACAAGACCATCGCCAAGCAGCTTGGTGAGAAGGTGACAACAGTTGGTGCGATTATTCGCAAATGGAAGAAACACAAAATAACTGTTAATCTCCCTCGGCCTGGGGCTCAATGCAAGATCTCACCTCGTGGAGTTGCAATGATCATGAGAACGGTGAGGAATCAGCCCAGAACTACACGGGAGGATCTTGTCAATGATCTCAAGGCAGCTGGGACCATAGTCACCAAGAAAACAATTGGTAGCACACTACGCTGTGAACGACTGAAATCCTACAGCATCCGCAAGGTCCCCCTGCTCAAGAAAGCACATATACATGCCCGTCTGAAGTTTGCCAATGAACATCGGAATGATTCAGAGGAGAACTGGGTGAAAGTGTTGTGGTCAGATGAGACCAAAATCGAGTTTTTAGCATCAACTCAACTCGCCGTGTTTGGAGGAGGAGGAATGCTGCCTATGACCCCAAGAACACCATCACCACCGTCAAACATGGAGGTGGAAACATTATGCTTTGGGGGTGTTTTTCTGCTAAGGGGACAGGACAACTTCACCGCATCAAAGGGACGATGGACAGGGCCATGTACCGTCAAATCTTGGGTGAGAACCTACTTCCCTCAGCCAGGGCATTGAAAATGGGTCGTGGATGGGTATTCCAGCATGACAATGACCCAAAACACACGGCCAAGGCAACAAAGGAGTGGCTCAAGAAGAAGCACATTAAGGTCCTGGAGTGGCCTAGCCAGTCTCCAGACCTTAATCCCATAGAAAATCTGTGGAGGGAGCTGAAGGTTCGAGTTGCCAAACGTCAGCCTCGAAACCTTAATGACTTGGAGAAGATCTGCAAAGAGGAGAGGAACAAAATCCCTCCTGAGATGTGTGCAAACCTGGTGGCCAACTACAAGAAACGTCTGACCTCTGTGATTGCCTACAAGTCATGTTTTGCAGAGGGGTCAAATACTTATTTCCCTCATTAAATTGCAAATCAATTTATAACATTTTTGACATGCGTTTTTCTGGATTTTTTTGTTGTTATTCTGTCTCTCACTGTTCAAATAAACCTACCATTAAAATTATAGACTGATCTTTTCTTTGTCAGTGGGCAAACGTACAAAATTAGCAGGGGATCAAATACTTTTTTCCCTCACTGTATCAGTGTTACAGTTGACAATGATGTTGCAAAGTAATAGATATACAGTGCATTCGGAAAGTATTCAGACCCCTTGACTTTTTCCACATTTTGTTTCGTTACAGCCTTATTCTAAAATTGATTAAAAATTTAAAAATAATCTCATCAATCTACACCCAATTCCACATAATGACAAAGTGAAAACAGGTTTTTAGAAATTTGTGCAAATGTATAAAAACTACTAAAACAGAAATACCTTATTTACATAAGTATTCAGACCCTTTGCTATGAGACTCGAAATTGAGCTAAGGTACATCCTGTTTCCATTGATCATCCTTGAGATGTTTCTACAACTTGATTGGAGTCCACCTGTGGTAAATTAAATTGATTGGACATGATTTGGAAAGGCATACACCTGTCTATATAAAGTCCCACAGTTGACAGCGCATGTCAGACCAAAAACCAAGCCATGAGGTCAAAGGAATTGTCCGTAGAGCTCCGAGACAGGATTGTGTCGAGGCAGAGATCTGGGGAAGAGTAACAAAACATTTCTGCAGCATTGAAGGTCCCCAAGAACACAGTGGCCTCCATCATTCTTAAATGGAAGAAGTCTGGAACCACCAAGACTCTTCCTAGAGCTGGCCGCCCGGCCAAACTGAGCAATCGGAGGAGAAGGACCTTAGTCAGGGAGGTGACCAAGAACCCAATGGTCACTATGACAGAGCTTCAGAGTTCCTCTGTGGAGATGGGAGAACCTGCTGCACTCCACCAATCAGGCCTTTATTGTAGAGTGGCCAGACGGAAACCACTCCTCAGTAAAAGGCACATGACAGCCCGCTTGGAGTTTGCCAAAAGGCACCTAAAGGACTCTTAGACCATGAGAAACTGGTCTGATGAAACCAAGATTGAACTCTTTGGCCTGAATGCCAAGCGTCACGTCTGGAGGAAACCTGGCATCATCCCTACGGTGAAGCATGGTGGTGGCAGCATCATGCTGTGGGGATGTTTTTCAGCGGCAGGGACTGGGAGACTAGTCAGGATCGAGGGAAAGATGAACGGAGCAAAGTACAGAGAGATCTTTGATGAAAACCTGCTCCAGAGAGCTCAGAACCTCAGACTGGGGCGAAGGTTCACATTCCAACAGGACAACGACCCTAAGCACACAGCCAAGACAATGCAGGAGCGGCTTCGGGACAAGTCTCTGAATGTCCTTGAGTGGCCCAGCCAGAGCCCGGACTTGAACCCGATCGAACATCTCTGGAGAGACCTGAAAATAGCTGTGCAGCGACGCTCCCCATTCAACCTGACAGAGCTTGAGAGGATCTGCAGAGAAGAATGGGAGAAACTCTCCCAAATACAGGTGTGCCAAGCTTGTAGCATCATACCCAAGAAGACTCAAGGCTGTAATCGCTGTCAAAGGTGCTTCAACAAAGTACTGAGTAAAGGGTCTGAATATTTTTTTTAAATACATTTGCAAACATTTCTAAAAACCGGTTTTTGCTTTGTCATTATGGGGTATTGTGTGTAAATTGATGCGGGGGGAAAAAAACTATTTAATCCATGTTAGAATAAGGCAGTAACGTAACAAAATGTGTAAAAAGGACATTGTGACATCATGACATATCTACTAACTACTGGGAACAGCAGGATGAAGGGGTGGAACTGTCTTTCCATGGAGATGACAGCGTGTACATAGTGTGCAAATTAGTATTACTAGTGCTCTTCTCAATGTGTGGAACATGGACGGTTCCAGCAGATACATAATCATGACCTGCTACGTGGCTCTGCCGCCGCCCCCAACGTACTGACTAGTCTTAGGATATTAGGACTGTGACATCAGTATCTCTATATAACTGCTTGTCTCTGTGTCTGTCAATCCCATTTTATAACAGAGGGAGGAGCATTCTGGTTCTACATGTATAAGTAGATAACAATGATGTTGATGTAAAATGCTTTGACCATGTTAAGAATGCAAAATAAATACAATATACTGTTAAATTAATAATATGTCTGTCTTTATTTTAGGGGAGAGATGCAGTAAGTTGGGTGGGTGCTAAGGTACGGATAATCAGAGCAGGTGGTCAGTCCAGTTCAAGTGTTCAGCAATTTGATCGCTTCTAGATAGAAACGGTCTCTGAGTCTGTTGGTATCAGACCTCATGCTCCACAATGCCAGTTCTCTTACCTCCTCCCTATAGGCTGACTCGTCGCTGTTGGTTATCAGGCCTACAACTGTGCTGTCGTCAGCAAACTGGATGATGGAGTTGGTGTCGTGCAAAGCCACGCAGTCGTGGGTGAACAGGGAGTACAGCAGAGGACTGAGGACACACCCCTGGGGGGTCCCTGTGTTAAGAGTCAGTGTGGAGGAGGTGGTGTTGCCAATCCTCACAGCCTGTGGTCTGTCCGTCAGGAAGTCCAGGATCCAGTTGTAGAGAGGGTGGTGTCCAGACCCAGGGTAGACCCAGGGCTCTGAGCTTGGTGTCGAGCTTGGAGGGAACAATAGTGTTGAATGCTGAACTGTAGTTAATGAACAGCATTCTCACGTAGGTGTTCCTCTTGTCCAGATGTGTTACGGCCGTGTGAATAGTGATGGAAATGGCATCTTCCATGGATCTGTTGGAGCGGTGGGCAGATTGGAGTGGGTGGGTCCAGTGTGCCACGTCAGCCTCGGAGAGCGAAAGCACCTGGTCGTCCGGAGCAGCAAGAGTCTTCCTGGATGGCTCGGTATCGTAGAATGCGCTAAGCTCATCTGGGAGGGAGGCTTTGGTGGGAACCACACAGCTGGATTTGCCTTTGAAGTCTGTAATACTCTGTAGTCCTTGCCACATGCGTTGCGAGTCTGAGTTGTCGAACATCAATTAAAGTTAGTCTGTATTGTCTTTCTGCGGAGCTCAACCTGCTTGCCTTGTAATCAGTCATCATGCTGCAGCTCTCAGCATGGTATGGATATCTCTGTTCATCCAGGGTTTTTGGTTGGGGTATGTCCGGATTGTTATTGGTGGTACAATATCATCATGACTGACGATGTGACTGACGATGTACTGTATATTCCTCAAGGTTGATGGATGAGTCCTGGGTGGATGAGTCCTGGGTGGATGAGTCCTGGTGGATGAGTCCTGGGTGGATGAATCTTTGAACATATTACCGTCAGTATTCTCAAAACAGTCCTACTCGGTATACACCAACTCTGCATTGTTGGAAAAGGGCCTGTAAGTAAGCATTTCACTGTCAGTCTAGATTAGATTAGAATAGTTTATTAGTCACAGGGTCGCTCGCAGATGTTATCGCAGGGTACAATTAAATTCTTAAGCTCCGAGCTCCAACAGTGCAGGTCAAAGAGAGAATTGAATGAGACAATAATAATATACACAGATTATCCATAGGGGGAGCAGCAAGGGGGGGAGGAAGTCCGGGGGACAAGGGGAGCAGGAAGGAAGTCTGGGAGACAAGGGAAGCAGAGAGGAAGTTCGGAAGACAAGAGGAGCAGGGAGGAAGTCCAGGAGACAAGGGGAGCAGGGAGGGAGTCCGGGGGACAAGAGGAGCAGGGAGGAAGTCTGGGAGACAAGAGGAGCAGGTAGGAAGTCCGGGAGACAAGAGGAGCAGGGAGGAAGTCCAGGAGACAAGGGGAGCAGGGAGGAAGTCCAGGAGACAAGAGGAGTAGATAGCTGACTAGTGGTGGCTACTCAGCAGCCTGATGGTCTGGGGATAGAAGCTATTGGCCAGTCTGCAATGCTTGGTTATGTAAGATACGTTTTAAGAGCTTTCATCCCCAAACACTGCAGTGTAAGAATTGTAAAGGATTTGGCCATGTTTCAAGTGTGAGACGGACAGAGTATCAAGGTATCAAGGTTTGGCTTTTTCAAGAGATCCGGTGGATAGGGACCCATTTTATTATGTTCAACATAGGAGGGCCAGGCACAGGAAGTAGCTCTATCAGTCACTGAAGGACGACGGTGTTGCAATTGTGGTGGGGATCAGGATCCCGAGTGCCCTGTAAGGGTGAAGGAGATTGAGGTGGCAAAAGTTAGAGCGGTCAATCAAATCTCCTATGCAGTGGTGATTAAAATAATTGAGAAAACAAGTGATGCTAGCGAAGATATGGTAGTGGACGCATCACAGCCTGTAGTAAATGTTTGCTGCCAGTCAAAAGATACCCTGTGTCTTAAAAAGGTGGATTTTGTGGCATTCATTGCCACAGTTATAAACTGTACGGCACAAGTCTCAAAGAAGTCTAAGAAACTGGACATTATTTTGGCTGCGGCAGAAAAGTTTTTGGGACAGAACGTCAAGTTAAAGCATACTGTTAGCTAGCTAGCTAATGTTAGCTGGCTGGATCGCTAGCTAACGTTCCATGTATGATCTGTGTAGTAATATTATGCATATCTCAGAGCCATTTGCATTTCTAGTTACAGCCTACTGTTAGCTATCTAGCTAACATTGAACCTAGTTCGTTAGTTTTAGCTACCAGCAGATTCATGCAGGGTAGTAGCTAGCTAGCTACATGTCTAAACAAAAGACTTCA
This sequence comes from Coregonus suidteri, assembly GCA_036851935.1. NCBI lineage: Eukaryota > Metazoa > Chordata > Actinopteri > Salmoniformes > Salmonidae > Coregonus > Coregonus suidteri. The sequence goes on along the minus strand of JAGTTL010000525.1, from coordinate 9,799 downwards.
CTATGCAAGTAACCATTTCACTGTACTGTTTACACCTTCTGTATCCTGTGCATGTGACAAACTTAAATTTTATTTGATATAGTGTTTGTTACCAGAGACGTTAATGTGAAGAACAACTAAAGTCAGATTAGGATATAAAGATAACATTAGGCCAACGAGATCAAGTTCTAAAATTCTCTGGTAGAATGCCCTGCTTTTATTTCGTCACACTCACAACCGTAAGCTATTTTCTGAAATTAGCTCGCCATTAACTTGTAAATAATGATCTTGTTGTGAGTTTATTTTCTGTAATAATGAAAACAAATTAGCTCAAGTTAAGACATTGTCAGCTATATGATATGGTCATTATTTGAACTGGCTAGCCAGCTAACTTAACATTAGCTAGCTAGCTAACAAGCTAGAAACTAACCAAAACATTGTTTAGAAAGTTGCTTTTAGTTGCCTGGTTTGCTAGATTGACATATTGTAACAATGACGCTGTGACTCGAGAAGCAGGTGCAGGTGAAACGTTTAATAAAACAACAAACATGAAACGAGACAGTGTAACAGTGGCGATGTAGCATGAACACAGGAACGTTACCGACTGAGGAATAAACGTAAGGGAGGGACAGGTGTGCGTAATGATGAATCCCAGGACCGGTGGTTAGTATTCTGGCGACGTCGCATGCTGGAGGGGAGGAGCAGGAGTAGATGTGACACAAATTCTAAATTCATTTTTGAATGGATGGGTTTATTGGGTTAAAATACACCAGTTATGCTATTTTGGACCACAAGGCTGCTGATGTCATGCAGCCTGTCATTTTTGTGTTTATACTTTCTCATAATGACAACGACAAGTTTGATGTCGGACGACAATAGAATGTTGATGATGCCACTGCGACAACTGTCTACAGACATGTCGATAGACGTAGTATAAACCAGCCTTTAGTGTTGAAATCTTTGGTTGTTTAGTCCACTACCGTACTCACTCTGTTTAGCACATGGCCTCAGATGTGAATCCTTAAATAGATGGGTGGGGCTAAGGCTTAAAAGGGTGTGAACGATGTAGATATAGACAAAGGGAAAAAAGTATGGAAATGTGCACTCACTAACTGTAAGTAACTCTGGTTAAGAGCGTCTGCTAAATTACTAACATGTCAATTGTAAAGAACAGCTCTCCAAAACTTTCAAGGGCCATTTTCTCAAAAGTGAGGTTACAAGTTTATCAACTTTCAAAAGCAGAATGACTATCGAGCTTCACATTGATTGCGCCGCCCTCAACTTCCGGTGTCACGATCGTTGAAAGGAGTGGACCAATGTGCAGCGTGGAATGCGAACATACTTTTATTAAACATTCACCACACGAACAAAAACAACAAAACGATACGTGAAGTCCTTGGGTACATACACAAACCATACAAGGAACAAGATCCCACAAACACAAATGCCCAAACGGCTGCCTAAGTATGGTTCTCAATCAGAGACAACAAGCAACAGCTGATTCTCGTTGCCTCTGATTGAGAACCACCCCGGCCAACATAGAAACACAAAGAACTAGATCCTGAACATAGAAACACAAAACATAGACTCTACACACCCTGGCTCAACATAACAGAGTCCCCAGAGCCAGGGCGTGACATCCGGAATTGTCTCTGTGCTGTTGTGCTGTTTGTTGCTACTATCTGCCAAACTTTTCAGTTTGTACTTTTAACCCATTTACCTTTTAACCCATTTACCTTTTAACCCATTTACCTTTTAACCCATTTACCTTTTAACCCATTTACCTTTTAACCCATTTACCTTTTAACCCATTTACCAACGTCTTCTTTTTTTCCTCGCTCTACTTTTTTCATTCAACTTTTTCACCCCGTGTCCTGACTCAGGGGACGCTTAAATGTTGAGTCAGGGTGTGTGTATTCCTTGTTGTGTTAGTTCTATGTTGTAGAATCTAGTATGTCTATTTCTATGTTGGCCGGTGTGGTTCCCAATCAGAGGCAGCTGTCGCTCGTTGTCTCTGATTGGGGACCATACTTAGGCAGCCTATTGGCACTAGTGGGTTGTGGGATCTTGTTCCGTGTGAGGTATGTTGTGTCGTCTACCTTGGACTTCACGTTTCGTTTCGTCGTTGTGTTTAATAGTCAAATAAACATGTATGCATATCACGCTGCGCCTTGGTCTGACCCGTCGATGAACGAACGTGACACCCCGGACATGGTTCTACAGGACCTCCACCAGCCGAAGCTAAGTAGTAATATTAACACTAAGCCATCTAATTGCAGTCGCTGTACTCATAATATACAGGAGAACTATCGCCTTATGGTGAGGATAGCCGTGCTGCAAGCCCAGCTTCAGATGCAGTTGTTAGGCAAGGGCAATTTAAGTGTAGGAAAGGCATGCTCAACCGGTGTCGCTCATTCAGCCGACAAAACGGTTCTCCTCATTAAGCAACGAGTCGGAGGCCGAGCCTTCTCAGGTCTCTCCTCCACCCGTTATGGGGTCTGAGCCGCCAAAGCCTCCCACCATTAGCTCTGACAAATTGAAAACCCTAGTCATTGGCGACTCCATTACCCGCAATATTAGACTTAAAAAGAATCATCCAGCGATCATACACTGTTTACCAGGAGGCAGGGCTACTGACGTAAAGGCTAATCTGAAGATGGTGCTGGCTAAGGCTAAAACTGGTGAGTGTAGAGAGTATAGGGATATTGTTATCCACTTCGGCACCAACAATGTTAGGATGAAACAGTCAGAGGTCACCAAGAGCGACATAGCTTCAGCGTGTAAATTAGCTAGAAAGATGTGTCGGCATTGAGTAATTGTCTCTGGCCCCCTCCCAGTTAGGGGGAGTGATGAGCTCTACAGCAGTAATTGTCTCTGGCCCCTCCCAGTTAGGGGGAGGAGTGATGAGCTCTACAGCAGTAATTGTCTCTGGCCCCTCCCAGTTAGGAGGAGTGATGAGCTCTACAGCAGTAATTGTTTCTGGCCCCTCCCAGTTAGGGGGAGGAGTGATGAGCTCTGCAGCAGTAATTGTCTCTGGCCCCTCCCAGTTAGGGGGGAGGAGTGATGAGCTCTACAGCAGTAATTGTCTCTGGCCCCTCCCAGTTAGGGGGAGTGGTGAGCTCTACAGCAGTAATTGTCTCTGGCCCCTCCCAGTTAGGGGGGAGGAGTGATGAGCTCTACAGCAGTAATTGTCTCTGGCCCCTCCCAGTTAGGGGGAGGAGTGATGAGCTCTACAGCAGTAATTGTCTCTGGCCCCTCCCAGTTAGGGGGAGTGATGAGCTCTACAGCAGAGTCTCACAACTCAATCGCTGGTTGAAAACTGTTTTCTGTCCGTCCCAAAATATAGAATTTGTAGATAATTGGCCCTCTTTCTGGGACACCCACAAACAGGACCAAGCCTGGCCTGCTGAGGAGTGATGGACTCCATCCTAGCTGGAGGGGTGCTACAGGACCAAGCCTGGCCTGCTGAGGAGTGATGGACTCCATCCTAGCTGGAGGGGTGCTACAGGACCAAGCCTGGCCTGCTGAGGAGTGATGGACTCCATCCTAGCTGGAGTGGTGCTACAGGACCAAGCCTGGCCTGCTGAGGAGTGATGGACTCCATCCTAGCTGGAGGGGTGTTACAGGACCAAGCCTGGCCTGTTGAGGAGTGACGGACTCCATCCTAGCTGGAGGGGTGCTACAGGACCAAGCCTGGCCTGCTGAGGAGTGATGGACTCCATCCTAGCTGGAGGGGTGCTACAGGACCAAGCCTGGCCTGCTGAGGAGTGATGGACTCCATCCTAGCTGGAGGGGTGCTACAGGACCAAGCCTGGCCTGCTGAGGAGTGATGGACTCCATCCTAGCTGGAGGGGTGCTACAGGACCAAGCCTGGCCTGCTGAGGAGTGATGGACTCCATCCTAGATGGAGGGGTGCTACAGGACCAAGCCTGGCCTGCTGAGGAGTGATGGAATCCATCCTAGCTGGAGGGGTGCTACAGGACCAAGCCTGGCCTGCTGAGGAGTGATGGACTCCATCCTAGATGGAGGGGTGCTACAGGACCAAGCCTGGCCTGCTGAGGAGTGATGGACTCCATCCTAGCTGGAGGGGTGTTACAGGACCAAGCCTGGCCTGCTGAGGAGTGATGGACTCCATCCTAGCTGGAGGGGTGTTACAGGACCAAGCCTGGCCTGCTGAGGAGTGATGGAATCCATCCTAGCTGGAGGGGTGTTACAGGACCAAGCCTGGCCTGCTGAGGAGTGACGGACTCCATCCTAGCTGGAGGGGTGCTCTCATCTTATCTACCAACATAGACAGGGCTCTAACTCCTCTAGCTCCACAATGAGACAGGGTGCAGGCCAGGCAGCAGGCTGTTAGCCTCCCCAATGAGACAGGGTGCAGGCCAGGCAGCAGGCTGTTAGCCTCCCCAATGAGACAGGGTGCAGGCCAGGCAGCAGGCTGATAGCCAGCCCAATGAGACAGGGTGCAGGCCAGGCAGCAGGCTGTTAGCCTCCCCAATGAGACAGGGTGCAGGCCAGGCAGCAGGCTGTTAGCCAGCCGGCCAGCTTAGTGGAGTCTGCCATTAGCACAGTCAGTGTAGTCTGCTCAGCTATCCCCATTGAGACCGTGTCTGTGCCAAGATTTAGGTTGAGCAAAACTAAACATGGCGGTGTTTGCCTTAGCAATCTCAATGGAATAAAGACCACCTCCATTCTTGTCATTATTGAAAGAGATTGTGATATCTCACATCACAAAATAGGGCTACTTAATGTTAGATCCCTCACTTCCAAGGCAGTCATAGTCAATGAACTAATCACTGATCATAATCTTGATGTGATTGGCCTGACTGAAACATGGCTCAATCCTGATGAATTGACTGTGTTAAATGAGGCCTCTCCTCCTGGTTACACTAGTGACCATATCCCCCACGCATCCGGCAAAGGCGGAGGTGTCGCCAACATTTATGACAGCAAATTTCAATTCACACAAAAAACAATGACTGCGTTTTCGTCTTTTGAGCTTCTAGTCATGAAATCTATGCAGCCTACTCAATCACTTTTTATAGCTACTGTTTACAGGCTTCCTGGGCCGTATACAGAGTTCCTCACTGAGTTCCCTGAATTCCTATCGGACCTTGTAGTCATGTCAGAAAATATTCACATTTTTGGTGACTTTAATATTCACATGGAAAAGTCCACAGACCCACTCCAAAAGGCTTTCGGAGCCTTCATCGACTCAGGGGGTTTTGTCCAACATGTCTCCAGACCTACGCATTGCCACAGTCATACCCTGGATCTAGTTTTGTCCCATAGAATAAATATTGTGGATCTAAATGTTTTTCCTCATAATCCTGGACTATCTGACCACCATTTTATTACGTTTGCAATTGCAACAAATAATCTGCTCAGACCCCAACCAAGGATCATCAAAAGCCGTGCTATAAATTCTTGGACAACCCAAAGATTCCTAGATGCCCTTCCAGACTTTTTAAATTTTTAGGGCCATCCTCTGACACCGGCTGGTATAGATTGCAGGGAGCTCGGCCCCAGTGATGTACTGGGCCGTACGCGTTACCCTCTGTAGCGCCTTATGGTCGAATGCCAAGCCATACCAAGCGGTGATTCAGCCAGTCAAGATGCTTGAAGCTCTCCCCCCCTCCACTACACCCCCGTCGACGTGAATGGGGCCGTGCTCGGCCCTCCGTTTCCTGTAGTCCATGATCAACTCCTTTTGTCTTGTTGACGTTGAGGGAGAGGTTGTTGTCCTGGCACCACACTGCCAGGTCTCTGACCACCTCCCTATAGGCTGTCTCATCATCATCTGTAATCAGGCCTACCACCATCGTGTCGTCGGCAAACTTAATGATGGTGTTGGAGTTGTGGGTGAACAGGGAGTACAGGAGGGGACTATGCATGCACCCCTGAGGGGCCCCTGTGTTGAAGGTCAGCATGGTGGATGTGTTGTTGCCTACCCTCACCACCTGGGGGCAGCCCGTCAGGAAGTCCAGGATCCAGTTGCAGAGGGAGGTCTTTAGTCCCAGGATCCTTAGCTTAGTGATCAGCTTGGAGGGGACAATGGTGTTGAACGCTGAGCTGTAGTCAATAAACAGAATGATCACGTAGGTGTTCCTCTTGTGCAGGTAGGAGAGGGCAGTGTGGAGTGCAATAGAGATTGCATCATCTGTGGATCTGTTGGGGCGGTATGCGAATTGGAGTGTCTGGGATGATGGCATTGATGTAAGCCATGACCAGCCTTTCAAAGCATTTCATGGCTACAGATGTGAGTGCTATGGAGCAATAGTCATTTAGAAAGGTTACTTTGACGTTCTTGGCCACAGGGACTATGGTGGACTGCTTGAAACATGTAGGTATTACAGAATTAGTCAGGGATAGGTTGACAATATCAGTGAATATACTTGCCAGCTGGTCAGTGTATGCTCTGAGTACTCATCCTGGTTATCCATCTGAGGGCATAGCGGGATTTCTTATAAGCGTCCGGATTAGTGTCCTGCTCCTTGAAAGCTCAGTACGGATGTTGCCTGTAATCCATGGCTTCTGGTTGGGATATGTACGTACGGTCACTGTGGGGACGACGTCATCAATGCACTTATTAATAAAGCCGGTGAGTGTGGTAAACTCCTCATTGCCATCGGATAAATCTCTGAACATTTTCCAGTCTGTGCTAGCGAAACAGTCCTGTAGCTTAGCATCTGCGTCATCTGACCACTTCTTTATTGACCGAGTCACTGGTATTTCCTGTTTGAGTTTTTGCTTGTAAGCAGGAATCGGGAGGATAGAGTTATGGTCAGATTTGCCAAATGGAGGGCGAGAGCTTTGTATGTGTCTCTGTGTGTCACTAGAGTTTTTTCGCCTCTATTTGCACTGGTGACATTCTGGTAGAAATTAGGTAAAACTACGTATGGTCACTGTGGGGATGACGTCATCGATGCACTTATTGATGAAGCCGGGGCGGCAGGTAGCTTAGTGGGTAAGAGCGTTGTGCCAGTAACCGAAAGGTCGCTGGTTCTAATCCCCGAGCCGACTAGGTGAAAAATCTGTCGATGTGCCCTTGAGCAAGGCACTTAACCCTAATTGCTTCTGTAAGTCGCTCTGGATAAGAGCGTCTGCTAAATGACTAAAATGTAAATGTAAAAATGTAAAGCCAGTAACTGATGTGGTGTACTCCTCAATGCCATCGGATGAATCCCGGAACATATTCCAGTCTGTGCTAGCAAAACAGTCCTGTAGCTTAGCATCTGCGTCATCTGACCACTTCTTTATTGACCGAGTCACTGGTATTTCCTGTTTGAGTTTTTGCTTGTTAGCAGGAATCGGGAGGATAGAGTTATGGTCAGATTTGCCAAATGGAGGGCGAGAGCTTTGTATGTGTCTCTGTGTGTCACTAGAGTTTTTTCGCCTCTATTTGCACTGGTGACATTCTGGTAGAAATTAGGTAAAACTACGTATGGTCACTGTGGGGATGACGTCATCGATGCACTTATTGATGAAGCCAGTAACTGATGTGGTGTACTCCTCAATGCCATCGGATGAATCCCGGAACATATTCCAGTCTGTGCTAGCAAAACAGTCCTGTAGCTTAGCATCTGCATCATCTGACCACTTCTTTATTGACCGAGTCACTGGTGCTTCCTGCTTTAGTTTTTGTTTGTAAGCAGGAATCAGGAGGATAGAATTATGGTCAGATTTGCCAAATGGAGGGCGAGGGAGAGCTTTGTATGCGTCTGTATGTGGAGTAAAGGTGGTCTAGAGTTTATTTTCGTCTGGTTACACATGTGACATGCTGGTAGAAATTAGGTAAAGCGCTCTTAGTGACCTGGCGCCGACGAAGATGGCGGCCTCACGACTAGCTCTTAGGAAACTTTGCAGTATTTTGTTTTTTAATGTATAATTTTTTACATTATTAGCTCAGAAAGTGTTTTGCATCATTACATACAGCCGGGAAAAACTATTGAATATCAGAGCGGCGGTAACTCACCAGCATTACGACCAGGAATACGACTTTCCCGAAGCAGATCCTTTGTTTGCTCTCCCCAGGGCAACTGAACTAATTCCAGCGGCTGACCCAAAACATCGCCGGCGGAGGAGAGGCACTCGGAGCGGCCTGCTGGTCCGACTTAGGAGGTGTGCACACCACCCACCGCTTCCAAGTATTCTACTCGCTAATCTTAAATCTTTGGTTAACAAAGTCGACGAACTACCGGCAAGGATTTCTTTCCAGAGAGACATCAAGGAATGTAACATACTCTGTTTCACGGAAACATGGCTCTCTGGGGATATTCTGTCAAAATCGGTCAAGCCAGATGGGTTCTCAGTTCATCGCGCAGACAGGAATAAATATATCTCCGGGAAGCAGAAGGGCGGAGGTGTGTGTTTCATGATTAACGACTCATGGTGTAATTGTAGTAACATAGAGGAACTCGAGTCCTTCTGTTCACCCGACCTAGAATACCTCACAATCAAATGCCGACAGTATTATCTCCCAAGAGAATTCTCTTCTGTTATAGTCACGGCGTGTATATCCCCCCTCAAGCCGATACCACAACGGCCCTCAAAGAACTTCACTGGACTTTATGCAAACTGGAAACCACATATCCTGAGGCTGCATTTATTGTAGCCGGGGATTTTAACAAAGCAAATCCTCTGGTCCTCTGTAGCTCAGCTGGTAGAGCACGGCGCTTGTAACGCCAAGGTAGTGGGTTCGATACCCGGGACAAACATGTATGCACGCATGACTGTAAGTCGCTTTGGATAAAAGCGTCTGCTAAATGGCATATTATTATTATTATTAAATCTGAGGACTAAGCTGCCAAAGTTCTATCAACATATCGACTGTTGTACAGTCGCTGCTAAAATCCTCGACCATTGCTATTCGAACTTCCGGGAGGGTTATAAGGCCCTCCCCCGCCCTCCTTTCGGCAACATTTGCGCAAATCTGATAGCGCGAACCACCGCATTTAACCATGGCAAGGTGACTGGGAATATGGCAGAATACAAACAGTGTAGCTACTCCGCAAGGCAATTAAACTGGCAAAACATCAATATAGAGAAAATGCGGAGTCGCAATTCAATGGCTCAGACACGAGACGTATGTGGCAGGGTCTACAGACAATCACGGACTACAAAAGGAAAACCAGCCACGTCGCCGACACCGACGTCTCGCTTCCAGACAAGCTAAACACCTTCTTCGCTTTGAGGATAACACAGTGCCACCGACGAGGCCCACTACGAAGGACTGTGGCCTCTCATTCTCCGTGGCCGACGTGATTAAGACATTTAAGCATGTTAACCCCCGCAAGGCTGCCGGCCCAGACGGCATCCCTAGCCGTGTCCTCAGAGCATGCGCAGACCAGCTGGCTGGTGTGTTCATGGACATATTCAATCTCTCCCTTTCCCAGTCTGCTGTTCCCACATGCTTCAAGAGGGCCACCATTGTTCCTGTACCCAAGAAAGCAAAGGTAACTGAACTAAATGACTATCGCCCCGTAGCACTCACCTCTGTCATCATGAAGTGCTTTGAGAGACTAGTCAAGGATCATATCACCTCTACCTTACCTGTCACCCTAGACCCACTTCAATTTGCTTACCGCCCCAATAGATCCACAGACGATGCAATTGCCATCACACTGCACACTGCCCTATCCCATCTGGACAAGAGGAATACCTATGTAAGAATGCTGTTTATTGACTATAGCTCAGCATTCAACACCATAGTACCCTCCAAGCTCATCATTAAACTCGAGGTCCTGGGTCTGAATCCCGCCCTGGTCAACTGGGTCCTGGACTTCCTGACGGGCCGCCCCCAGTGGTGAAGGTAGGAAAC
>JAGTTL010000524.1:0-39114 GCA_036851935.1 Coregonus suidteri | reverse complement strand
TAGGGCTGATCGAATAAAAGTTTTAATAATGACGTTTTTAAGTTTGTATAAAGAGGACACGTGACATACCGGCAACTTTGAAAAAAAAAACATTTTATATCAGAGTTGTGCATTTTTAAAAATACCACAGCCAAAAGTCATAAACCCCGCCTTTTTCACAATTTATTTCTTAAAATGTAAATTTAAACCAACCAAACCACATGTTATCCCTAACCCTAATTTAAAATTTAAAGTCCAAAATAACATTTTGTTTTTATAAATTTTTTATGAATAGCCAATTTTTTGCCCTTGGGCTGGGGGTAACAGGACAACTAGAAAAATTTTATAATTTAAAAAATACTGTTGGCTTTTTAAACCCCTTTGAAACAGGGGCAGTAGTGTATATTAGCTTTTGTGAAATTATTTTGAGAATATGAAAAAAGGGGGCTTTATTTTCAAAACCCTTTTTGAAATTTGATTATCAAAAAATTTTAGAGGAGTATTTGGCTGTTTGGCTGCCAGAGCCCACCCTTTGGACATCAAGAGTAAAGTGGGCTACGTTTTGGGTAAGTAGCCTTTTTAAAGGGACCCAAAAACGCTGTTGTTAGAAAACCATTCTTTTTGATTCAGCCACACGAGGCTAAAAACCCAGGACCTCTGCCTTGTAGCACCAGACCCCCCTCCAAACCGTCTTACCGTCAGTGCCCCAGTGGGACAATTAGGCTGGGGAGTACGTTTCACACACCCCCATTTGCTACATACGGATAATATTGTAGCGAACGGGGGGCAGGGAAGAAAACCCCGGGTCGCTGGCGGAAATCCCCAAAAAACCCTAGCTTTGCCCCAATGGGTTTAACCCCATTTGGGGGGAATTTGTAATGGGGTCATATAGCAGGATCCTACATCCCCCCCTTGAACAGAAAGGCATGCCCCTGTGTTTGAAATCATATTCCCACAGAAGGTCATGCGTTCCGATGGCCATTCTATTTGACACCAGTGTAGCAAAGGCAGGGCAGGGAAGCGAAACCGGGTTTGGGGGCGTGAAATGCAAAAACCCCGCATGGGCCCAAAAAGGGTTAACCCACTGCTGGAATTGTAACGTACTCATATAGTGGGATAGTACAAATAATCAATATCAAGCTTCAAATTGAATTATGTTTTGTCCCCCCCTTCTCCTACCACGGTTTTGGGGCCCACAAAAAAAGAGAGAAGCTAGCTATCTGAACCGCCAGTGGCAGAAGAGATGATGACAGGAATTTCTCTTGGTTTTTTTTGGGTAAAAGGGCCTTTGCCCTTGCGTCCAGCTACAGCCTGTGTTTTGTAGTGGATGGACGCACTGCCCAAAATTACCCAGGCCCCCCTGCCCCAAAACAGGGGGACAAGTGGAAAGGCCCCCTTTTTGGTTGAGCAACACGGTTTCCTTTTTGTTTGACTGTGAGAAAAACGAGCCTTTGAGAAGGTCAAACTCTTTCCATGGAGGGCCAAGTTTTGGGGGTTTTTCGCCCCTCCATTGTATTTAATTTGATGATTAAGGAAATGATTGGGTCTTATTTGGTTGTCTAGGTTTAAAAAAAAAGGGAAAACCCCAAAAACCAGCAGAAAATACCCACTGGGCACAGACTTCAATTAAACATTATTCTACGTTTTTTCAACGTAATTTCTTTGAATGACGGGGAAAAAAAAGTTGATTAACCAGTATGTGCCCAGTGGGTAGGCCTCCGGAATGAGTTGTACCATGTTTGGGATTTTCCCCTTTTATGTCCCCCTCAAACTAAAATTTGGGCCCTCGAAGCCATTTCCACGCATTTTTTCATTGTTTCCCTTAATCAGGGTTAGATCGGGACACCAGGTGGTGCAATGAATTTTCAGGTAGAACAGAAACCAGCAAGCTCCCTCCTTTGGGTAAGAGTTGAGTACCCCCGGTTCAGGGAGAGACATTGACCCCTGTTTTTGTTGTAGTTGTCAGGGCCTTGGGAAAAAGGGCTGGGGGGCGGGGGTTTCAGAGTAACACTCGGAAGGGGACAATGGGAGATAATCGCAGGGTCCACCACACACTATTTTTGTAAGAAGAGCACGGTGAGGGGAGATGGTATGAAAAAAAGGATGGATCTACTTGCGGGAAGCAGGTGAACATCCCCTTTTTCACTGAAAGAGATCCTGTAATGATGGAGAAAACAAACTGTCGCAGAGAAATGGCCTCCTCGTCACAGGTGAAATAAGGAAAAGTTTCCCCTGACTCCAAGTCAATGTATTTCTTGAACCGGAGAGATTCTATGGATACTTTTGATTTAGAGAGATAAAAGATCCATTTGAGAAACACGTACCCGGGTTAACGGTCTTTCCCCGGCCGAAACTGCGCATGGCAGCCGCAAAACAAACCCACCCCTTTCGATATAAATTGTTTTGATTAAAATGAAAACGTGTCAGTTTCCCACTTTCCGAGGTTTGGATAAAAAACATGTTCCACTATTTAAAAACAAGGGCTGGAATCTAGGTTGGCCTTTCGATTTCCAAAAAATGAACAACCATGGAGGAATTTTATTCTCTCTTTGATTCCAAACCCCTTTTTCGCAAGGTTCCTGGAAGTTTGCGATGTTGCGATCTGCTTTTGGGTCCTCTATCCAAATCCAGGGGGAGCCCACCCCTTTTTGAAATTAAAAGGTTAAAGGGAAGGTTAAGATTAGGTTGGGTTGGGGTAGGGGTAAGGTTGGGGTTTAGGGTTGGAGCCCAAGGACCCCGGATGGGACTGACCCTCGGGTTTTTAAAAAACTCTGGATTTTTACTGTAATTTTTTTTAATTGCTGCACCATCGAGAGCATCCGACGGTTTAAATGCCGGTATGGCAACTGCCAGCCCCGACCGCAAGGCACTAAGGGGTAGTGCGTAAAGGCCAAAGTAAATCACTGGGGCCAAACTTCCTGCCATCCAGGGGCCTCTAACAGGCTGTGAGAGGAAGGCCTAAAAATGGGAAAGACTGAGCCACCCTAGTCATAGACGTTCTCTTCTACCCCACGGAACGGTACCGGAGCGCCAAGCTGGCCCAAAGAGGTTCTAAACAGCTTCTCCCCCCAAACCATAAGACTCCGAAATCTAATAAAAGGGGCTAGCCAGATATTTGCTTGCCCCCGCCCCCTCTTTTACGTGTGTTACCCTGTTTTTATCTATTTGGGTTCTTTTTTCTCATAATTGGCGATGTGAAAAATAGCTTAGAAGGAAGCATTAATGATAAGCATAGTTTGTACTATATGATATAAATTTTTTCAAAAATTTCAGTGAGGAATTTAGGGGGTAGGATGAGATAAGAACTTGTGTCTCAAAAAAAGGGGATACAGCTTTTTTGTGATTGTAAACCCGTCCGGACATGGGACTGCAAAAAGTGGACTACAGGTTGTATGAAAAAAACTTATGCCTGGCAACGGGGATGCGCCAAGGACTGGGACCAGCGGTGACCAACGGATAGGTGAGTAAGTCTAAACCACGCCGTCTCTCCCTTGATTGGCCAGCGGGGAGGGGGAAAATTCTTGTCAGAGTATTTGAAGAAAAAACCGTAACAATGGTTTATTTCTTAAACCCCTGGGGTATTTCAGTGGACCTATATACGAACATCATTTTTAACATTGAAGTGTTTCTTTTAATTAAAATACTAGTCTTTTTAGAAACGTGTATTGGACCTCTTCTGTTCCGGGATACCAGATTTGAATGAGCAATTTAACAATTGGTGACCCCGAAGATCTGGAAAAAGGGACTTCGCGGGATATCGCCCGGCCCATTTGGACAGCCTGTCTTTGGAGGGTTTTGTTTTTCACAAAGAGTCCGGACTAAAAAAAAAAAGGTAAGAGACACTTTTGTTTTTAACTAAATTTCGATATTGGCTTTATCCAAATTTAAAATTTGTGAAACACCTGTTGATGTAAGTGAACAAAATTTATGAAATATTATGGTAGAAAAGCACAATTTTGTGAATGAAACCCTTTGGGAATGTGATTTTTAAACCCGGTACCAGAGGTTTTTGTGCTACCGGAAGGCCCGTAAATGCGGAGATGGTAGGTTGGGAGAAAATACTGACATCATCGGAAAGGCCGTAACTGCGAAAATATGGCTAGGGAAGTACAGGGAATAATTGTTTAGAAATTTGCTATCGGCAAGGTCCGTAAACTACGGGGATACGGTGGGTTTCGAAGAATTACACGGAAGGTCCGAACTACGAGGGTACGGCTAGGTTGGGAAAATTTTTAGAAAAATACTAGCGAGGGAAGGCCCGAATTTCGAGGGTAGGGGCTAGGTTCAGCAGAGTATTTTGAAGATAGTAGAGGGGGCTGGGGCCCCAAAATAGATTGTTGGGGGTAAGTGTGCTTTTTAGATGTGTGACAATTTGATGTTGATAGGATTATGACGTGTTTTTGGAGGGAGTGCGATAATGTGTACTTTTTGTTTGTGGATAACTGTATACTACGTTAACTGGACCTTTTTTTGGCTGTGAATACAAAGAATTTTTTTAAAACAGTAAATAAGGAATTACAATTAGGAAATAAATTTTAAATTGTGCAAACGTTAACAAAAGACACCCTAGGAGGTACATAAAAATTTAGACAGTGCGAGTGTGGTTGCATGAGAGGTGAATGAAAAACCCTGTTCCCTTGAAGAAAAACTAATTGGGAAACAAATACGTTTGGGGCTGTCCAAACGTAAAATTTTGGGGATAACTTTTGGGGTTTTTGTGGTTGTTTAAAACCAATAACCCTTTAAAACAATTAGGACATAAAGTAAAGTGAGGAATTGTTGACTAAAACTGAAACTTTTGAGGATAGATTGAATTGGGGCTTTTGGTTGACATGAAAATACTGGTTTTAGGTGTTTGGGGGGTTTTTTTGGTTTTATTTTTTGATTAAGTTTGATTTTTGACCCTGAAAATATGGTTAAAAAATTAGACTAAAATAATTTGGTTTATCTTTTAAAATTTAAAATATGCACCAATTTTAAAATTAGGTGGGAATCTTTGTTTAAATAAATAGATTAAAGTACTTAAATAAGACAGGAATTTGGAAACATAAAAGAGAAATGCCCCCAAAAACCCCTACCCCCGCTGGAGAGTGAAGAGAGAGTTGCGAGGGGAGGGGCGGAGAAGCGAAATTTGGGCTTTTGGACCATGATGACGGGAGTTGGCTGGAACACCAGGGGGCGTTTGTTGAGAGGTACCTATAAATTTATAACGATTTTAACGTATGGGTTTGCTACCCGAACGAAACGTACGTCATGGTAAAAAGGGGGGGGGAATATTTACATTTGCTTTTTTGGGAATTTGGGGACGCTCTTGCCAGAGCGACTTCGGAGCGTTTTGGGGTTGAGCCCTTGCCGAGGGACATCGGCAGTTTTTTTGCCGGTCGGTCGGGGTTTGGAACCGGGAAAAATTCGGTTTTGGCGGGCGCATGGTCACAAAGCTCCCTGCCCCCCCAAATGATTTTTAAGGGTTTGGGCCGTTTTTGTCATGTGAAAAGGTTTAATGGGTAATGGGGCCCAAAATAATGGGGTTTATGGAAGTAATGTAAAATAGTGGGAGCAATGGGGGGGCCTTGAACTTTTATGGTTATTGGCATTTCAATGGAAAAGGGGGAAAAATCTTATGATGAGGGGAATTCGATTATGATTTTTATAGTTTTATGGACATCCGTAATAAAATAAAGAACCAAAAAAGACTTTACACAAAATAGAGGAGGTTAATTTGTTAGTTATTTTTTAAACCCCGAGAAGAGGTAAATCAGAACGCGTTAGAGAGTGTGTTTATTTGTTTTTACTAGGGTGTTTGAGATGAGGGGGTGGCTAGACGGGGAGTGATGAGTGGCATGTGAGGGGGCGGGTTTGTGCGACATGGAAGTTTTTTTTTTTTGGCGTGTTTTGAAAGATCGCAGTGGTGGGAGTGACTGGCGATGTATGTAGGGGTTTTCCCGGTTCAAAAAAACAGGTAGGGACAGTGAGTAAAGCTTTCGGGGGGGCTAATCCCTGATCAATGTGGTTTGAGAAATGTGAAAGGTTGAATTGAAGTTTAAGTAAAAGTATTCTAGAAAGGTCTATGAAAATGTGTTATAAGGCCAGCGTTTCCCCAAAGGGCAAAGGGGGGGTGAGAGAGAGTTCAAATGTTGGAACATATAAAGTTGCTATAAAACAAAGCAAGTTTTTTGTTTTTTTAATTAGGGCCTAATCAGAGAGAACATTTAAAAGAAATTGAATAGCGAACTAAAGGGGTAGTGGGAAAATATAAAAAATTTGGGTACATTTTAGAAGATAATTTTTTTTGGTTAGGGGGATGAAAGGGGGCATTGGCTGTTTTTGGGGGGGATAGCGCCAGCCTGGGGTGGGTAGGGTTTTGTTACATAAACAAACTTATTTTTAAAAGAAGTGAGGGGAATAGGTACAATTATACATTATCAGAAAAAAGGGCACAATTTAATGTGAAATAGTTTTTACAAATTTTTGATAGTTATTCATTTATTATCAGATCCAGTAATGATAAAAGGACATAGAGGAAAGGCAGGTGATTAAATTTCCTTTAGGGAAGTTAATTAGGGAGAAAAAAACCATAACGAGGAACATTGATTAACCGTGATTGATTGGCTAAAAACTAAATATATTTTTACAGGGGGGACAGGAAATAGAAGGGAGACAGATTTTCCTAGGGGTTTGAAAAAATAATTTGAAATGGATCATTTGAGATGAGTCACATGTAGCAGGGTAGGGTAATCAATTTAAAAATAATTGTTACTCGGGGAAATTTTTAGTGGTTTTAGGATTAGTTAAGGAATTGATTTATACAAACAATTATTTAGGGGTTTAAGATGGGGATATCTGATCTGTTTTGTGTGTACTACCATCTTTGATTAAAGCAGGAGAAAGAGTTAGCATCCATTTGGGTGTTGCCCGGGGCTAGCAGTAGTGAAGTTAGGGAGTATTTAGGTCATAAAAGGAGCTACCAAATTAAGTGAGGCCTGGCATTTGTGGTTGTTATTTTTTCCCAAATTTGGGTTTTCAAAAAAAAAAACAACAACCTAGTATGATGTTTATAAAGCCCTTTTTGTTTCAATTTTTGGGGGGTTTTCCAGGTCAAGGGGGGAAGGTTTTAGAGGAGCAACACAGTGAATTTATGGAGTTTTTTAGGTTTTGGTGAGTTTTGGGGTAATATGTTCTTATGAGAAGAATGTCAGAGGACTTTAAAGAACATTGGGGTAAAACATTTTTGAAAAAGGGAAGAAATTATAATTGGTAATAATATATTTTGATTTAACCATTAAATAAAAGAGAGAGAGTGGAGGGTGGCAAAAGGATAATGAATACCAATATTACCTAAGTGATTGTTTAGGTAGGTGGGAATATGAACATGGGAAACATGTGTCAAAAGGGGGGTGTATGATTAATAAAAAATATATACGAAGGAGGGACAAAATACTTAAAAAAACAAAACAAAAAAGAAGAAAATTTAGAGCGAAAGTATGTGTGAAAGCAGTTAATTAACCAACCCGATGTCAAGGTTTTTTTGCCCCCCAGGTGAACTAAAGGGACTGGGGAGCATCCAGTCCCTAAAAGAAGAAAAACTGGAAACAGGCCGTTGGAAGGGCCCACCAAGTCCTATTAGATCCACCCTGGGTGCATTCACACACTGCAAAAAGGTAAAAACCCCGTTTCACCTCGAACAAACACAGAGTTTGGAGAAAGAACCGATCACCACTAGGGGTCGGGGGTTTGGGTCTAACGAAAATTCCCTTTCCGTCTGATCATCCTGTGTGAGTTCGATAGAAGGTAAAGCAAGGGTGCCTCTGGGGTCCCGGGCAGTTCTAGGGGAGGGTGGGGACAAGGTTCCCGACGGGAGGTAGCTGTTATTGGGGGGCCATATTCTAACACACTCAAACCCTCGGGGATAGTCAATCTCCATACACAGTTTTGGGACGGTGTAGTATTGTGAAAGTAGGGAATTACAAAAAAAGGGAGTGCGACCCCTATAAGGGTAGGGACGTCTGAAAACTGAATTACACTAAAACGGTTAAGACCAAAGTAATATCCTCTTCAACTGGGGCCCTATAGGTAAACCTCTCGAGGGGGGTAGTGAGATGGGGGGGTGGTGAAAATAGTGCAAAATATAGACCTGAAGGAAGTAGGACAGGTGGAGCGGGTGTAGAAATCTTGCCCCCTGGTTGGAATGGATTTAGAACGGCAAAACTAGTCTAAAAGGGATGTTTTGCCTGTGGGACGCCAAACCAAGGTTTAAAAAATCCGTTCCCCTGACAGGTTTTACTCTGTGGTTTATCCTCCATTATTAAAAATTTTTCAAGTCAAGGGAATGTGGTGAAAGGGGTCTTGTAGTAACTTGCACTATCTGTATCCCCGATAACAAAAATCATCCCCACCTAGGTTGCCTCCCTTTTAAGTTCAGGGGGGTTCTTTTTTTTTCAGGGTAGAAGAAGGAAAAGGGTAGGGCATCTTGCCCCCGCTCCCCCACAGAGAATGTCACAATAAAGAGACCCGATAATCTCTCCTCTTTTTTGCAGCCCGAGGATTTTAGGAACCCCAAAAACCAGGCCCCTGCTGACAATTTATGGTTTTTGGTGAAACTGATTTTGAACTACCCAATACGCAAAAAAATAAAGTGTCAGAGACTGGGGTGTCAGAGAAAAGTAGGGCCTCCCCCGGGTAGTACCCGAGGGGTTCCCGAACAATTAAAGCTAGGAACAGACGCAGTGGGTTGAATCAAGTTTTTTCGGTGGTCAACAATTTAAAAAAAAGTTAGATTTGGATGAATTATTTTACATAACCGCAAAGATTTATAAAAACCCCACTCGTGGCAAAAAGGGGTTAGCGGCAGACAGCGGCAACAGTTAATGGCATGGCAGAAAAGAATATTTTTGAAGCTTTGGGAGCGGGGGCAGAGTTTTTTGTTTGTTTTGGGAAAAATGGCTGTATTCATCCTCAAACAATATAGCACCGGACGGGGCCGTGACCAAAGGTTCAGGGACCCCACGTTGGCGAACGAACTGGGGAGAATTGTATTTTTGTTTCCCCAAAAGGTTTGGTTTTATAACTATTTTGGGAAAAGGAAAAAATTTTTTGTAACTATTTGGGGGAAGATGTTCTATGGGTATACTTGTCTTGGGATTTGTCTTATTTCCCCGTGTCTGAGGGTTGGTGAGAAAGCTTTTTGGTTTTATGTTTTAAAAATTTTAGTTTTGTTTTATTAATCCTGGGGTTTTAGCTTTAAATTAATCAAGTTAACCATTGGAATGTTTTTCTTTTCCTTTTTGAAAGGGTTTTAATTTCCCGGGTGATTGGGAGCCAACCGTTTTTCAATTCGGTGTAGGGGGGAATGATTTTAGGGGTTTTTTTTTTTATTATATTATTGCTATTAAAAAAAAGTGTGATTTTTTTGTTTTTATTGTATTTTTAAGAGTGACAACCTAGGGGTGTCAAAAGGGGGAATCCAAATTTTCCCTGAAATTTTTATTTTTTGGGGTTTTTATTTTGGGTTCACAACCAGGGGTGTGAAAAGGGGGATTGTGGGGTTCTATTTTTTCTAAAGGATCTGTATGTGATGAATAGCTTGAAGGAAAGATTAATGATAAGCATAGGTTTGACTATACTGAATAAATTGTTTTTACATAAAGGCGGTTATGTGAGGAAGTTTGGGGGTAGGGTGAGATAAGAACTTTTGTCTCAAAAATAGACTACATGCTTCTTTTTGATCTGGAACCCTCCCAAGGGCATGGGTTTGCAAAAAGGCGACTTACAGGTTGTTTGAAAAAAACTTTTGCCTGGCAACAGGGGGTGCGCCCCAAGGGGGGGGGACCAGCCCCGGTGCACCAAAAGGGTAGGGGAGTAAGTCTAAACCCGCTCAGTTCTCTCTGATTTTGGCAGCGGGAGGGGAAATATCTTGTCAGAGTATTGAAGAAGAACCTGTAACAATGGATTAGTTCTTGAAGCCCTGGTGGTATTTCAGTGGACCGTATATAGAACATCATATTTACCTTTTGAAGTTTTTGCTTTAATTAAAATATGTCTATTTAAAAGACGTGATTGACCTTTTTTGTTCGATCCCAGTTTAAATGCGCAATTAACACATGATAGTCATTTTAAATAACTTCCCTACATGAAAATTTTTCCCCCAAATTACCTCGACAACCCGGTGCCCCGCAATGACTCTGTACCCCGTATAGCCTCGCTATTGTTTTTTTAGCTGCCTTAGTTTTTTGTATTTTTTTGTGATGTTTTTTTGGTATTCTTTCTTAAAACGGCATTTTTTGGTTTAAAGGGGCTTGTAAGTAAGCATTTCACTTAAGGTCTCACCGTTGTATTCGGCGCATGGACAAATGACATTGATTTGATTTGATTAACTCTTTTGTATATAAAAAATATATTTTTAATTGAAAAATTTTTTAAATTAAAAAGGGGAATTTTTAATTGAAAAAAAATATCAATTCAAAAAGTGCACCCTGCCTTCATAAAGAGAGATAAAGGTCTCAAGAACTCCAGTTTTGTCAAAAGCAGTGGACCCCAAAACCGGTCGATGGGTTTGGGTAAAAAAACCCCACGAAAGCCGGTTCCTACTTTAAAAAGTGTCTTGCATTTTGGGGTAGTAAACCCGTTCATTTTTCCCGCAGCCTGGTAGGGCGGCGTGTTTCTTTTTGAAACCTTCAAATATGCAAAGCAGTGTTCCCAAACTTAGCGACTTTGTCGCTATATTTTAGCCAGTTTTCTCCCCTTGGCGACACATTTCAAAAATCGAAAACGACAAATCTAGCAATTTTTTTGGTTTATTGGAGATTTTTGGAGACTCGAGTAAAAGACGTAGCCACTCTTTCAACGAGCAGCGGGTGCTGCCGTGGGCCCCCCCCCCCGCCCAAAGGACTCACAGGGGGCCCCAGTCCTCGCGAAAGCAGTCCCCCCCAGCTGCAGCAGAGCGGGAGATTTTACCCCTCTGCGCCCAGATGAAAAGAATTGGCATGCGGAACCCGTGCTGGCTGATCCCCCCGGGTTATGTTAAGTTCCCGTCAAATTAAAATCTGGTATTAGGAACAAAAAGGTCAAACATTTAGTGTTTTAAAGATTTGACTTTCTTAAGGAACCAGAGGGATGTTTATTTAGTTCAAAAGTAGCCTTTTGTAGGGTGACGCCCGAAGGGAGAAGGTATTGGACGCAGGGGGAGCCCCCCCTTTTTTTAAATTTGTTTTTAAGTATATGCTGGAGGCACGGGGGGTTTAGAGAGCCACACAATCGAGGACACTGTTCGGGGGATCTGACTCCTGTAACTCATGCTGAAAGCTTTGATATGAAAAAACCCTTTATGACCCAATTTCAGTAGAGCAGCTCCTGTTTACAGCAAAAATTTGCAAGCATTTCGATACGACAAAGGGGCCCCCAACGTGGGGCTGGTCTGCTCTCCTTTTTTCTTTCGTTGCCGCCAAGCTAACCCTTTCTGAACATGGAGACAAGGGGATTTTTTTTACGTTTTGGAGGTTTTAGTTTGGATGCTTTTTGTGTACATGGAGCGATTCCCATTGGGGACCGAAATGGCCTGGGGGTTTTTTGCTGTCAAAATAGGGGCGTCATAATTTTTCAAAAAGGACAGCAATTGAAGGAGATAAAAAGGAGATTTAAAGGCGGGCGATATTAAAGGGCAGAGATACTAACAATTAGGGCATTGTGAATCTGATAAGACCGGAACGAGGCCTTCAGAAGGGCCAAAAATCCTCTTGCGCGATAGAGTGTTTTAGGTTGTTTTAAAAGAAAAACTGGGGTTGATGGAATTTATTGTTTGTGATTATGCTCGCTTTCGCCGGGGGGGGCCCGCTTGGGGGGATCTTCAGGGGATGGTATTAAACTCACGGCAGCAAAATTAGGGAAAAGGGAAAAATAATTTAGGAAAGCAGGGTTTTTTTACATTTTGCACGCCACATATAAATGCTAATGCTAAGCTAAATGGGGGTTTTTTTTCATCCCAATGACAAAAGGGCTAATGTAAAGAATGAAAAATGCTGATTGTTGGTGTAATGCTAACGGGTGCCCCTTGGGGGGCCATTCGATGGAAAAACCCTCTAAAGTATGTATGTGTGTGTAAAAATTCAGGTTCTAAATTGTGAGCTCTTTTAAGTGTTTTGTTTGTTTATAAGGGGTAAAAAGGGGGGCTGAGCGGAATGCTAATGGCCCTATTTTTTGAGAAAGATTTTGAATGTATGGGCCATGCGTGGGTTTTACTAGATGGGTTTCAGGGGGAGACAGAGACACAGCGAGGGAAAAAGAGGGAGTTTTAAACACAATCTTCTAGTTTAAAGCGGTGTGTTTGAAAAATAAACTTTTTGTTGAGATGTAGTGAATTAAAAAATTAGATATATGTTGACGGTTATAATAAATTAAATTAAATGAGGTTTAAAAATAAAAAAAAATGTTATTGAGCTATTTAGCCCTGATTTAAGTTTAGACGAATAGAGTGGGGAATTTTAAAATTGGGGAAATCAGTGAGCATCTGCAAAAGCTTTTTCTGTTTTATGCTTTTTTGTCATATGGAGGAACATGGGAATCGGAGGAGAGAGAGGAGAAAGAAGAGAGGTGCTGACGGACATCACGTGACAGGGGGGGGGGACGAGTCAAAAAGGTTTGGATGGATTTTTTGCAAAATTTTTCCCTACAGGATATTTGATGTTAGAAAATTCAAGGGCTTGGCAACAGATGATCTTTTTAAAAAAATTTGCATTTTAGATCTTTTGGCATCACTTGGTTTGATTGCTTTGGGTTGGAAACAAAAAGTACTGAAAATTTTTCGTAAAATTAAGAAATTGGGTGTTTAGAGCAAGGGGGTTTAGGGGGAATTTGGGTTTTTAAAGGGTTAAAAGGCTTTTTTTTGGGATTGCTTGAAGTGACTAATTACTTTTATTTCCTGAGGGGTTTGGGGTAAGATAGCCACAATTGTAAATGGTAAATGGGAATAGAAAAAAAAAATTGGTTTTAATTTATTCATAATTTTTAATTGTTTTTTAATTGATTTTTTATTTTTTTAAATTAAAAGTATTTTTTGAATAAAATTTTAAATTAAATTTTTTGATATTATATTTGGTTTGAGTTTTAAAAAAAAAAAAAAAAATAAAAAAAAAAAAAATTTTTTTTTGGGTGTTTGGTTTATAAATAATTGGGGGGGGAAGTAGGTTTAATGTCAAAAAATAAAAAAATCACAATAAAGGAATATAAAAGAGTTTTAAATGGGGAGAAAGGACAGCAGGTAGAAATCATTACACTTTGATATATTTAAAAAATGTAATCTTTAAACTAAAGTATCTAGGTTACCCGGCAAATGAAAAAAAAATTCCCCTTTCTTTCTCAAACAAAAACTGATAAAAGATTCCAGCGAAAAGATAAACAAAGGTATAGAGGAAAATGCAAAAGGGAAAGAAAGGCGACAGAAAAACTAATGGCAAAATTAGTACATCTTTCTCACATAGACAGCAAAAAACCCCCACCTTACGAAAAGGAAGTAGAGTTTAGGGATTTTTATCCTCAGCTTCCGTGATACCCAGCGGGGGTGTTATTGATCAGAGAGAAGATGAACAAAAAAGAAGAGGACAAGCGAAACAAAGAGAGATGAACCAAAAACTCCAAAAGTAAAAAAAAAACCGATGTCTGGAAACTAAGAGAAGAATGAGGTTGGAAGATAAAAGCTTGAGATTAAAGGTGCTTTATGTTAAAGGGGTTTTTATTCAAAATGTTTGGCACAGAAAAATAGAAGGAGATATAGACCGTGCTTATCATCCCTGGTAAAGCGAATATTTTTAAAAAGAAGTAAACAACTGGATGAACAAAAGAAGAGAGATACAGAAGGAGAAATGCGGGAAAAAAGAACCCCAAAAATTGGAGGAGAAGAATACTTTGAGGTCAAGGAAAGGCCAATAGTAAGAAGATGATGGAAGATGATTTTCGGGACAGAACTTAGAATATAAGCTTTGAAGAACCTGTATGTAAACAGCAAGAAAGAACGGGTCAAAAACTTCAGAAACTCAATCATAAAACTGGTGGAGAAGAGAAGTTTTGGTTTATGAAGAATCAGAGTAACCCAAATAAAACAACCCCTGCACAGTTCAATGAAAAAGGGCCAACCGAATTGTCCCAGCCCCAACCCGGTCCCGGTGTTTCATACCAAAGCCGTTTGGGGACAGACACGAATTGGAGAGGAAGAGGCGGAAGGCTTGAAGGGGGAGGAAGATTTCAGACATTTCCCGAACTTTCAAAAGAGTGTTATAATTGTGGACGTTTGGCATTTACCTGTGGGCAATAATCAGGGGGGAAATCAGAGGGAATTTTCAGGGGAAAGATACGGGGGCAGTCAAAATAAATGTTCCCCAGGTAAACCCCCCTACGGGGCCCGGGACAAGGTTTCTAGAGCCTAGAAGATACGAAGGGGGGGTAGCCGATACCCCCGATTAGAAAAGAAGAGAAAATATCAACAATTGAAGTGAAAAAAAGGACTAGGAGAGGTGAATAGGGAAAAGTTTTTATCTGTGTTCACCCTAAAGGGGTTTAAAACATCTCACTTGTAAAATTAACTAATTAGGATGGGTTTGAGGTAGTAAAACAGCTAATTACTTTTAAGGAAACCCAAATTTGAGTCTGCTATAAAAATCAAGGAAAAAGAAAATAGACATCAAAATTTAGAAATATACCTATGCTTTGTTGGAAAGAGACATTGTTAAATGAACTTAAATAAGATGACACTAGACGGCTGTTGGTAGAAGTTTTTAAAAATGGGGTTTTTGGGGGAACATTTTTGTTTAAAAAAAGATAATATCATGGAAGGATGATAATCATTGACTGATATAGACAATCTGCGGGAAAATAAAGTTAAAAGGGGGGACGTTTTTCGGGTTACATTCCTACACCAAGAGATTTAGGTAGGCTAAAAAAGTTTTGTGTTTGCCCAAATCTGTGGTTAAAGGGGTCGAAGCAGGGGGGACTTCCCCAAAAATATTCTAAAAAAATTTGGTGGAAAGGGATTTTTTGTGAAAAAATGGAAAAAAAAGGTTTTTAAAAGGGTTTGGGGAAAAATTTGATTAAAAAAAAGTTTGGAGAAAAAGGGGAAGGAAATCTAAGACAGTAAATAAATTTTTAAAGTTAGTAGTAAGAGAGAGAGAACAGGGGGAAGGAATTTTAGAGTTAGGGGAAGATAGATTGGTAGGATTTGGGGTCTGTTAGGAGCAGATGCATTGAGAAAAATATGCGTTGCTGAATGAAAAAGAAGATTTTTGGGGGGTTTAGTATCATATTAAATTCCAGCAGGAGATAAGGTAAGTAGGTGTATTTTTATAATCAAAAAATTGAAAGTGAGGGTTAGAGAGGAAGAGAGAGTGAAGTAAGTTAATTTTCGTCATGACACGTGGTGATAGGGAAGTAAAAGCAAAGAGTTCAAAGTTTGGGGAAACTAGTGAAATAACAAAAGGACATCAAACTTCAGTCTATTAAAAAACAGTGGAAGCAATTTAACTCTTTTAACATGATAGTTATTAAAGCCATAAATATATCGATTTTATTATAAGGGAACAATAGCTCCAGCCCAATTTTAGAGGAAAAAACTGTTATTAGGGGTTTGGGTGAGGTCCAGTCCTTTTTGTAGAGTGAGAGATGGAGGAGAGGGACGTTCCCCCACTGGAGAGATAATTTTGGAGAAGAAGTATTTTTATCAGGACAGAAGTAGAACGTTGCACCCAGTCAAAGGAAAATTGTTGTACAACGAAAGAAGTGGAAAAGGGTTATGAGTGATTTTTCATTTTTTTGGTATGTTACAGAGAAAAATAGGGGAATAATGGTACTTATCTAGGCAAGCATTAAAAATTTTTTCCGGGTTTAAGAATTTTTGGTTAAAAGGCTATGCAATTCATAAAATGACGCTTAAAATGGAAGATGTGAAAAATTTTTGAAGATTTCCCCAGTACCCAAGGAGTTTAGGGGGAGTAATATAGTAGCCCCCAACCCCTAGATAATACACAGAAGATATCGGGAACTTTCCCCCCAGAAGAGTTAAGGGTTTAATAATCAACTAAACAACTACTTTAATGGTAATTTGGGAAAGGGGTTAAATTGCGACGGGGAAAAACAAAGTGGAAGTATGCACCGACCCCGACAAAAAGCTTTTGAAATTTAAAGGGGGTAGCAAAAAGGGGTCAGGGGTTTTTGTTTGGGTGGAGAGTGCTGTCAATGATAGTCGAATAGGTTAAAATAGGGAGAGATAGTGGTAGGAACAATATAGATCATCTGAAATAGTGAAGGATACTACAGGAGGGACGGATGAGGCTTTGATTTAATGACAGACAAGGAGGGATTGATCGTACCCCTCATTTGGAAAGAGAATAAATGGATGGGTTTTATTTTCTGTTGTGAAAATTAAAAAATGGAGGGCAGGTAGGGAAACTTTGGTTCCAGCAGCTAGCTCATTCTGTAAGATCAGGGAGGAACTTTAGGGTCCATGTCTGTTTTAGAATTTCCCGCACCAAACATTTTGTAGACGGTCGCCGACCCCTTTTCAAGATGGCAATCTTATGCTTTTCAGACTGTTGTATCAGCAACAATCAGTAACAGATAAAAAATGTCGTTGTCAAAACATTTTTTAAGCCTAGGTTTTTAAGTGTTATGGGTTTTAAGGAAAACTTTTGTGCATTTGTTAGAGGGAAGGGAAAAAACAGTTAAAAGCGAACCCTGAAGCATTGGAGGTGGAAACCATTTAGGGCTAAAAGTTGTTTTTGTTCTAATAAAACATATGAGTAAAGGGGGATGTTTTTGGAAATCGATGTGATGATATATTTTAACTTGGGAAGCATGACCTTAAGGGAGTAATGAGAAATATGTACTTTTTTTGTTCCAGTTAGGAAAAAGAGCAGGACTTGTGGTTTAAAAAATTTGCTTTTTCCTGGGAATGGACTATGGGGAATTTTGAGAATTTTGGGGGGTTTTTGGTGATGAAGTTAATTCTTACCCTAGGATGGACAGGGGTTGTTTTGTCAACGTTTTAATTGGGGAAATTCTAAAGAGAAGGGGGGATTTTTCCGGTATGGGGTAAATTTTTTGGAGATCATATTTATAATATTAGCATACTTTGATTTCCCGATAGTTCGATAGTATCACTAGCCCTTTAAGAATAAAGGGGTGCGTTTGGTAGATCGAAGGAGTGGAGGTCAGCGAGTCTTGGTTAAGGGTCAGTTAGGCCCCGTAGGAGCAGTGATGGATTAGATTTTTAAGGCGCTTTGATAGCACTGTGTGTGATGTTTGTAATTTTTTACGACCTTGAGAAAGCTAGATTGGTAGGTTGGAGTAGTGATCCTGGAGACAAAACCAGTGCCGTTGTGACTGCCGATCTGGATGAAAATGGCAAAGGGGGGCTGGGGGAGATTTAATGGGAAAAAACCCTTTTTGATTTTTTGATCATTTTTTTAAAAAAAAAAAATCTCCCATATAGTGTGATTTTTGTATGAGTTTTGAATCAAAGGGGGGGGAAAGGGTTTAATGAATAATTATCCTATTTTATTTTCTTCATTTATATTGATTCATACATCATTTTATATAATTTTTATTTCTTTGTTAATTTTGGGTTTAATTTTAAGTGTTGTTTTGCAAAAAAATACGTTTTGGGCTTTTCTTTTTTCAGAAGCATTTGGGGGAATATGTGGAGATAGAAAAAACTCAAACAAGGAAATATGAAGGGACAATATGAAAAGGGAAAAGACTGGAGGGGAAAGGAACAAAGAAGGGTGGAAAGATCCGATTCCACATCAAAAATGCATTGGGGGACGAGACTACGGGGAGATGAAATTTTGGGATAATTTTCCGTGTCTGCAATAAAATAACATTTTGCATGTGTAATACATAATTGTGCATATTTTAGTATAATTTTTGTAGAATGATATTTAGGTTTTTGGATACATGTGGGGGGCTTAGATGTTTTGTTTATTTGTGAAAGCTTAGGACGGGAGTCTAGGCAGGGAGAGGTCCACTATAGGGTCCCATGGGGTTTACCAGCCTTTGGGGGGAATTTTTTGGAAATTTTGTTTGCAGGGGTTTCTGGTTTTGAATTTCATCAAGTTTCAAATGCATGATAAGGATTTTTGAGTTTATCTGGGGTACCTAGGGGTTTCCTGGGGGAGAGGAACCGTGAGGAATTTTTTCTTTTGATTTATGGGGGAAACTGGAAAAATGGCTGCCCGCAGTTTTTTTGCTCTCACAACCCCTAACGATTGTTTAATTTCATAGTAAGTATTCCCCCCCTTTAAAAATTTTTTATATTTTATAGTAAAGCCCCACACTCCATAAAGATTGTTCTTTTCATAGTAAGTATTCACACTTTATAAAACAGTTTTCTTTTCATAGAAAGGATATAACCCTAGAAAAAATGTTTTTTTGGTTTAAAGGTTTTAAAAAATCAAAAGAAAATTTTTATAGTCTAATCCTATTCTGTTTTTTTTCGGACTTTTAGTAGTCCGAAGGGGGGAAATGTGGATTAAAGATTTTTGATTTTTTAATGGAACCAGGGGGGGGTTTATCTTGTTTAAAAGTAGCCCTTTGTGGGTGGGGACGCCCGAAAAGGGAGACAGGGATTGGACCCGCAAGGGAGAAAACCCCAATTTTTTAATTTTTTAAAGTATATGCGGAGGGAAGGGGGTTAGAGCAGCCAACAATTTTGAGGACACTTGCTCCGGGGGATCTTGACTCCTGTAACTCTGCTGAAAGCTTTTGATATAAAAAAACCTTATGATCCAAATTAGTTTTTTAAACAGATCCTTTGTTTTTCAGCAATAATGCCAGATTTACTCGATACGACAACGGTTTTTTAATAGACTAGTATTTAAATTTTGCAAAACACTTCAATGGTAAAAATGATGTTCGTATATAGGGTCCCCGAAATACCCCGGGGCACTCAGAGAACTAAGCCTTTTTATGGTTCTTTTAAAAAATCTGACAGAGATGTTCCCCCTTCCTGTGGCCAAACAAGTAAGGGTTGAGCGTGGTTTAGACTGCCCAACTACGCGGCGCTCAGGGGGTCCCCGCCCCTTTTGGGTCCCTTGTTGCCCGGTGTCTAGTTGTTTTGCAAATTATCCAGAAAATCAGCACTTTTGCAGTACAGTCTTGGGGCGGTTCACGATCAAAAGAGGCAGTGTTTTGGGTATTTTGGGGACACAATTTTTTATCTCCCCCCACTCCCCAAAACAGTCCCAAATTAAACACGCTTGTTAGGGGGAAACAATTATGTCAGTACAGTAAAACATTTTTAGCTTAAACATTAATGCATTTTAAGTAGTACACATCCGATCCCCCCACTTAATTTAGGGCAGGGTGTAAATGTAAAAAAGTTTTTTGTCTAAAAAAATCACTGCCAAAAATAAAACACGCATTTGACTACACAGCCCCAGTCACTTACTCACCCGGCCCCTGTGTGGTGCCTCTCGTGACATAAGCTAAAAATCTAGGGGTTTGTCATCATGACGTCAAAACTGTAACTCAAAAAAACGAAAGGAGTGGGGAACAACCCTGAAATTTAAAGGTGGGTTGAAGCGTTATTTTGGAAGGGTACACGGTATGCCTGTATTGTAAGGGGGATTCTACGCCAAACTTAGGAGTAAAAAAAAAATGCAACTCAAAAACAACCAAAAAAAGGGAAAGCCTTTTAAAAGTTCCCCCAAAACAAGTGCCCTTTTTTTGGTTAAAAAAAATTTATCTGCAAAAAAGGGGGGAGCCCCCATGCATTTGCTATTGCGAAAAGGTTTGGGCGCAGATGTGGGGACCAGCATTTTAGCCCCCTCCTCGATGAGTCCCCGGAGTAAGTGTTTTAAGTACCCTGGGGGTTTTGATAAGGGATTAGTGACACCAAGCGACAATGTATAAAAAAAATTTTGGGGTTTTTGAGTTTGGGGGGAGGGGATGCCAAATTATAGCCGTCTGTTGGGTTTTCCTCGAAGTGTTGTCTTAAAAAAGAGAAATCCTGGGATATGGACTAAAATGCCTCTTTTATGACGGGGAAAAACAATGGGTCCATAAAGGCGAAGGGGAGGGATGGGCCCCAAAAATTGGTTTTTATTCGCTGTGTGGGCCATCTCTGCAGCTTGCTTTAAGCATGCTTTCCCAAAGACCCCACCCCGTAGTTGGGGATTATACTAAGACTTTTAAAATGGTTTTTGTGCTCCAAAGGCACGGAGGCCCACAAATCCCAAAATGAGACCACAACTGTGGGAAGAAACCTTACAGATAACCAAGGGTGTGGACCGTGGCCCCCCATTGAACCCGCGTTTCACACATTTTTTGGACCCGTGGAGGATCTGAGGGTGCATTTTTATCACCAAGTCAGTGAAAGTACATGGCTGAGGTTTTATACTCCGTTTAAATGATCCTCAAAAATATTTTATTGACTTTTTAGAAGGCAGTGCTGGTGGGTTCAGTTGGCCATCAAGGTTTTTAGGGAGAGCAAGAGATCTTTAAACTACTTTACAGCTTTGTTTGCCGATAAGTCTGTGAGCAGCAGGTGCGAAACCACTGGGAAATGTGAGTACTCAAAGGGCCCAAAGGATGGGTACATCGTCCCAAACCGTACCTTGGTACCTTTTTTGGGCAAAGGCAGCTGAGCTCACCTTTCGCCTGAGGGTGAAAACAATGTCCGAAAGGGTGTGAGCCTTCACATCTCCCTCATAATGAGTTTAGGGTGAGACTGCCGGACAAATCGAAGCATTTATCATGCAGTTTTCAATGGGAGGAAACTCTAAAAGCACAAAAGAGCCCTGGAGAAATATAAAAAATAGCCCATCCCCGCAGAGATAGACAAGATTGGGCCCGCCCAATGGGGTCCATACTTAGTAAATGGAAAGAGACAAAAAAAACCCCGGGCTTCTTGGGGTGAGTTCTGAATCAGGGATGCAGCTGATATCAACCCCTTTCAAGAACATGCCATGGTGCGGTCTGTGTTGTTCCCCAACTCGAATGTGAAGTTGTGAGAGTATTCACCAGATGATGGGTAAAAGCAAACTTAGAAATCGGAGTCCTTTCAGACCCTTAATCCATCTGTACATCGTATGGCGAAATGTTGGTGAGGCTTGCTATGAGCACTAGTGCCCGATAATGTTTTGCAGCTTTTTGGAATCGGCTTACTCATTTAAGTCAGCTCCCCCGTTTTGAACCCGCATAGGGCCTGACCAAAATGACGATGCCCCCTCTTTCTGTGGCCAGCACGCTGTGTGTGTGTGGAGGGGGTTTATAAAAAAAAAAAATTAACCCGAATTAGACCCCGATAGTTACCATCATTTTCTCACTTTCCATGACGTTTTTTTATTGTCCTTTTGGTCCATTAGATTTTTAAATGTTTTAAATGTTATGGTTTTTAAAAATTTTTATGTTTTTTCTGGATTGTTTTAGGGCTTTCCCAAGTGGACCTAAGGTTAAAAAAAAATCAAACTTAAAAAAACAAAAAATAAAAAAATTAAAAAATAAGTAACTCCGCCCGAGTGCTTTTTGGGTCACTTTTTCCCCGTCCAAACCCCCTAAAGGATGAGGGGTTTGGGAAATTTTGACATAAAAAAAAGAAGAACGACAGAAGAAAGTTAATTTTGTTCTAAACATATTTTGGGTGTTTTTTTCTCACTTTTTTCTCTCCCACAATGTTATTTCCCTTTCCTACAGCGTCCAACACAATTTAAAGCACATGGCCAATTAAAAATTTGGGATGAGATTTTGCGACTTTTTTGGGCAGCCCAAAAGTACTTTTCCTTTCTAGGAGTTGAACAAATGCCTTCCAGCGGCCCGGGGGAGCAAACAAGTACACTTAGGTTTTACCCCTGGCCCAATCGAATGGCTGATTTTTTTTCCACCCGTGTCAGCAGTAACAAAGCGGGCATAAAAAAAGCCAGCAAAGTGATACTGGAGTTTTCAAAAACGTTTCAAACATGACTAGAAGGACTGTCAACAAATACAGAAAAGAGCTGCTTTTTTTATAAGGAGTTCATTTTTAAAGTTTTACTCAGCCCCGTAATTTTTATTCAACATTTTTATAAGTCATAAAATTGGCGTTCTCCCACTTCCACTAGCTTTTGCGCTACAACCGCATTGCAGCTGCAATGAATAAGTAGGAAAGGTCGATAGGTTGCGTTGTTATTTTAGGGGGCCTTGGGTTTTTTTTAATATTGGGGAAATTTTTCGTTTTCTTGGTCATAGGAGTAACAACTTTAATTTGTCAGGGTAGCTGAAGCGGTGCCCTTTTTGGCAGAGGGGAAAAGGGGGAGAGCGGAGGACATGAGACTGACCACAGATGCGGGCCCCAAACCCCATAAAATAAAAATAAAGCGAATCACTAGGTCCCTCACAGAATACAACAATGATCATAGCCTACCCAAACGTTGAATATAATTTTAGAAATAGTCGAGAAGAACAACAATGAATTGGCAGGAAATTTAAACAAAGCCAAACAGTGATAAGTTTTGGGTCTATAGCCTACTGCACAAACCCCTCATTACTAGATTTATTTAATTTAGTTTTTAGCAGACGCTCTTACCAGAGCGATTTACAGTTAATGTACTTTTTATTTTATTAATTTTTTATACCCCTGGGGAATCAACCCAAACCCCTGGCGTTGCAAAAAGCCATGCTTTATCAACGAGCTACACCCTGGGCCCCTTTCCCCCCCCTACCTGGCGCGCTGGGCAATTGGGCTAGTGAGTGGGTTCGAACCAGGTCCTATGGACAGTATGTTTTTTAAATTTGGTTTAAAGTTGCATAGGCTATTTTTAATTTATGTAAAAAAAAAAAAAAAAAAAAGGTGATCTTGGGTTTCATTTACTAAAAAGTGATCCGACCAAAAAAGGTTTGGGGACCATGGGCTAGAGGACAAAAGTACAAAGCAGCGCTGTGTGTAACGCAACCCTCAAGGTTTTAGATTCGGGAAAAATGAAAATTTAAGAAAAAAAAAAAAATGTTTACAAATAAGAAAAAAATCTTAAAAAAATGATTGGGCAATGGGAAATACAAAACAGAAACCCCATTTCAACTTTCACTAGGAGGTACTGATGAAATTTTTTTTGATCAGAAATTTAAAACACCAGTCAGTCGTCCAGTGAGACCGATTTTAAAACCCTTGAGCCACAAACCAGAAATATTTTTCAAAGTCCCCACCGATTTAGAAGCGTATCAGGCCAACAAATTATTTTGGGTGTTTTTTTTGTTTTGAGATTCAGTCCCCCGGTCACTTTTAACAGAATAGGTAAAGTGAGATTTTGCTACCACCTAGTGCACATTTTGGGGTAATGGTTTTTGACCCCTATTTTTAGAAAAACCACATTAAATAATAGTCAAGTCTTAAAAAAAAAAACAAAACATTTATTCATGAGCTAGTCAAGAGTACAAAACATAGTTTTTATCTGAACACGAAAAAGCCATTCAAATTTTAGTTCTAAATTAGATTTTTTGAAAGACATAAAGAAGTAAATTTAGTGGAATACCGTACAAAAAAAATTTAAGGTAGATGGCAAGCAAAAATTGAAAACAGTATGTTATATATTATAATATAATATTATATATATTTATACAGGGGGGAAAACAAGTATTTGATACACTCCCTTTTTTGAGGGTTTTTCCTATTTACAAAGCATGTAGAGGCTTAATTTTATATAGGTACACTTCAATGTGAGAGAGGAATCAAAAAAACAAAAATCCAAAAATCACTTTGTAGCATTAATTGTTTTTATTGCAGACATAAGTTTTTGATCACCTCCCAACCAGTAAGTTTCCCGGGGCTCTCACAGACTGTTAGTTTTTTTTTTAAGAAGCCTCCTGTTCCCAATCTTACCGTTTAAGCCCCTTTTTGAACCGTTACCGTAAAAAGAAATGCCCACACACCCCAACAAACAGACTCCAACCTCCCAAAAATGGCCAAGATCAGAGAGCGGAAAGGGAAATCAGGGATAAAATTTAGCCCTGCACAAGGCGGGGAGGGCTACAGGACAAAGGCAGCAGTTGGTGAAAAGGCAAAATTTTGGCGAAAATTTTTGGAAAAGGAAAGAAGCAAGATGACGGCAACACCCTCGGTCTGGGCTCCATGCAAGACTACCTCGTGGGGATCAATGATCATGAGGAAGGTGAGGGTCAGCCCAGAATACAGGCAGGACCGGTCAATGACCGAAGAGAGCGGGCCACATTTTAAAAAAACCATTAGTAACACATCGGCGTCATTTAAAAAATTGCAGCGCACGCAAGGGCCCCCTCCCAAGCCAGCGATGTCCAGGCCCCTCTGAAGTTTTCCAAATGACCATTGGAGATCCCGGGAGGAATGGGGAGAAGGTCAGTGTCGGAAAACAAAAATAGAGCTTTTTTGGGCTAAACTCTTTCAACGTTGGAGGAGAAGGAGGGACAAACCCAAAAAACACCACCAACCCTGAAAAACAAATTTTTGGGGGGCTTTTGCAAAGGGGACGGAGACTCCACCGTATTGGGGGAGGATGGATGGGGATGTATGCGGATCTTGGCCAACAACCTCCTTTCCCTCAGTAAAAGTTGAAGATGGGGCGTGGCTGGGTTTCAGGACAAAGCCCCAAAACACACGCCAGGGAACTAAGGGGGCTCGTAAGGAGCATCTCAAGGTCCTGAGGGCTAGCCCTCCCAGACCCGAACCCAAAAGAAATTTTTGGGGGGAGTGAAAGTCCCTATTGCCCCGGAAGCCCCCAAACCGAAGGGTCTGGAGAAGGGCTGTATGGGGGATGGGGGCCAAAAAACCCCGGGCAGTGGTGCAAAACCCGGCAAGACCTAAGGGAAACGTAGATCTCTGAATTTCAAACAAAGGGTTTTTGTACAAATATTAAGTTTTGCTTTTTTGGTATCAAAACTTATGCATGCAATAAAATGCAAATTAATTTCTTAAAAATCAACAATGTGATTTTCTGGATTTTTGTTTTTGATTTTTCTTCACAGTTTAAGTTCCCATGTAAAAAATTTCAGGCCTCTACATGCGTAAAAGAAAAACCTGCAAAACGCGTGTACAAATACTTTTTCTCCCACGTATATTATAATATATAATTAAAATTATTATATATAAAAATTATATAATATATATATATATATACATACAGGAGTGAAAAAAGTATTTTTCCCTGTGAGTTGTAGTTTGCCCCCTGACAAAGAAATGATCATCTATAATTTAATGGTAGGTTTATTTGAAAAGTGGAGAAGAAAACAACAACAAAAATCTAGATAAAGCATGTCAAAAATTTTAAATTGATTTGCATTTAATGGGGGAAAAAGTTTTTGACCCTCTTCAATCAGAAAGATTTGGCCCCCAGGTGTCTTTTATACGGGAAACGAGTGAGATTAGGAGCACACTTTAAAGGGAGTGTCCTAATCTCGTTGTTCCTGTATAAAGACACCGCCCAAGAAGAATCAATCAATCAGATTCAAAAACTCCCACATGGCCAAGCCCAAAGAACTCTCAAGGATTCGGGGACAAGTTTGAAACCTACAAAAGGCTGGAATGGCTACAAGACCATCGCCAAGCAGTTGGTGAGAAGGTGACAACATTTGGTGCGATTTTTCGCAAAGGGAAAAACACAAAAGGACTGTCAATCTCCCGGCCTGGGGCTCCATGAAGTTTCCACCTCGGGGGAGTTCAAGATCATGAAATGGTGGGGGAATCAGCCCAGAACTACACGGGGGATTTTGTCAAGGATTAAAGGCAGTGGGCCCATAGACCAAGAAAACAATAGAACACACCGCCGTGAAGGATAAAATACTGAAAGGGCCCAAAAGTTCCCGCTAAGAAAGCACAAAACGGGCCCCCCTGAAGTTTCCCAATGAACATCAAAGATCAGAGGAGAAGGGTAAAAGTGTGTGGTCAGATGAGCCCAAAATCGGGGGTTTTGGCAAAAATAAACTCGCCTGTTTTGGAGGAGGAGGAATGCTGCTATGACCCCAAGAACACCATCCCCCACAAACATAAAGGGTGGAAAAATTTTTGCTTTGGGGGTTTTTTCTGTAAGGGCGGACAACTTACCCCATCAAAGGGACGATGGACGGGGCCCGTACCGAAATTGGGGAGAAACCCCCTTCCCTCAGCCAGGGGGTTGAAATGGGCGGGGAGGGTATTTTTCCGCATGACAAGACCAAAACACACCCAAGGCAACAAAGGAGTGGTCAAAAAAGAAAAATCCGGAGTGGCCTAGCCGTCTCAGACCTTTTAAACCCATAGGAAATCTGTGGAGGGGCTGAAAGGTTTGAGTTGCCAAAGTCAGGCCGAAACCTTAATGACTGGAGATCTGCAAAGAGGGGTGGACAAAATCCCTCCTGAAGTGTGCAAACCTGGTGGGAACTACAAGAAAAGTCTGACCTCTGTGATTGCCAACAAGGTTTTTCCACCCAAATACAAGTCATGTTTTTCGAGGGGCAAATATTATTTCCCCATAAAATGCAAATCAATTATTTCATTTTGACATGCGTTTTCGGATTTTTTGTTTTTATTTTGTCTCTCATGTTCAAAAAACACCATTAAAAATTATAGACTGACATTTTTTGCAGTGGGCAAAGTACAAACAGCGGGGACAAATACTTTTCCCTCATGTACAGTACCCGTCAAAAGTTTGGACACACCTACATTCAAAGGGTTTTTTTTATTTTTATTTTTTCATTGAAAAAAAATAGTGAAGACTCAAAACTAGAAATAAAATATGGGAAAATTTTAGTAACCAAAAAAGTGTTTAAACAAAATCAAAATCTTTTTATATTTTAGATTTTCAAAGTAGCCCCTTTTCCGTGATAACTTTGGGAC
This sequence comes from Coregonus suidteri, assembly GCA_036851935.1. Classification (NCBI taxonomy): domain Eukaryota; kingdom Metazoa; phylum Chordata; class Actinopteri; order Salmoniformes; family Salmonidae; genus Coregonus; species Coregonus suidteri. The sequence continues at coordinate 12,344 of JAGTTL010000524.1, read as the reverse complement.
ATCTTGAAAACTCTCAACCCCACTTCATGGGGATGCATTCAATTAACATGTTGCCTTTTTAAAAGTTTTTTTGTGGAATTTCTTTTCCCTTTTTCAGTTTTGAGCCAATCAGTTGGTTGTGAAAGGTAGGGGGGGGGGTTTCAGAAGATAGCCTATTTGTAAATACCAGTCTTATTATTGCAAGAAAAGCAAAAAAGCAAAAAAAACGACAGTCCCATTTCTTTAAGAATGAAGGCAGTAAACGGAAAATTTGCAAGAAAAATTTTTCAGTCGCAAAAACATCAAGGCTAGACGAAAACTGGGTTTCCCCGAGGACCGCCACAGGAATGGGAAAACCCCGGTTACCTCTGCTCAGGGATAATTCATTAGAGTTACCCAAAGGTCCTCTGTAAATCAATTTAAGAGCAGGGGGTTGTAACGCCAGGGTAGTGGGTTCGATCCCCGGGACCACCCATTGTAAAAAGAATGCACACATGACTGTAAGTTGCTTTTGGGTAAAAAGCGGGGGGCTAAAATGGCATTTATATTATTATTATTACAGCCCAGAAATTGCAGCCCAAATAAATGCTTTACAAGTTCAAGTAACGAAATTCAACATCAACTGTTCAGAGGGGGGACTGTGGAATCAGGCCCTTATGGTTTTAAATTGTGCAAAAAAAACCACTACTAAAGGACACCAATAATAAAAGAAACTTGCTTGGCCCAAAAAACAGAGCAATGGCATTTGACCCGGGAAAAATTTTTCCTTTTGGGTTTTGGGGTCCAAATTAGATTTTGGTTATTCCCCCGTGTTTTGTGAGACCGGGGGTTGGGTGGGGGTAATGATCCCCGCATTGTTTTCCCCCCGTAAAGCATGGCGAGGAGGGTTATGGTGGGGGGTGTTGCTGGTGACCGTCTGTGTTTTATTTAGAATTAAAGGGGCAAAACCGCATGAAACCACAGCTTTCTGCAGCGTACCCAAACCCCCTCGGTTTTGGGTTAGTGGGACTATATTTGTTTTCAACAGGAAATGCCCCCAACACCCCCCCGGTGTGAAAGGGGGGCTTTTTTTCCCAAGAAGGGAGAGTGAGGGATGCTGCATCAGAGACCCCCCTCCACAATCCCGACCCCCCCAAATTGAGAGGGTTTAGGATAGTCGGCCCGCAGAGTGAAGGAAAAGCAGCAACAAGTGCTCAGCATAGGGGGGAATCCTTCAAGACTGTGGAAAAAAGTTTCCGGGGTGAAGCTGGTTGAGAGAATCCCAAGAGTGTCAAAGCTGATCGGAAAAGGGTGGTTTGAAAAATCTCACCATATATTTTAATAATATTTAATTGTTACAAATGTAAAATTTAAAATAAAAAAATGAAAATGATAATAGAATTCAACTTAAAACTAAGACAAAGTCGTTGCAAAATAAAAAAACCCTTAACAATTTTCAAGACAAAAAACCCTTTAGGTAGAACGAAAATAAAATCAACTCACAGTGCATCTAAATGACTTCAAGGCCTGAGGGAGCAACACCTGGTATTTTATACATTTTCATCACGGAAAACAGAAAAAAACCAGGTCCAATTTCATAAATTTTTTGGGGTTTAAACAGTAAACCAAAAGGTTTGAATGGTTTTCTGTCTCTATGCAAACTACTCTACTAAGCACTAAGAATAAGACCCAATGAGAAAAACCAAAAAAACTAAACCCCTGGGGGAAAGGTACCCGCAGAAAAAATTGGGTTTGTCGGTTTGGGTTTCTGATCACCAGTTCTTTGGATTCCCTTTTTCAGTCAATTTAAACAATGAATTGGAGTGATGCAGGCTTTTTGACAGGAAGCAATTTACATTTTAAATTTTCACCTTTTTAAAGAAACAGTAAAAATACATTAGTGCCCAGTGCAAGCGGGAGCTGTGTTTAGGGAGGTTTTAAGGAGGTAATGAAGAGGGGTAGTTAATTTTGGTCCCGTATGAAGTGCTCTATTGTTTGTTGAGAAGTGAGTGCTGTGGTGGACAGTGCCCATGGGTCCGCACTGCTGCCCTTTTTTAATGGGATCGTTTGTTTTTAGGAGTGAGAGATTACTGATGTATGTGTGTGAGGTAATTAGACTCCGGGCAAGTAGCGTTTAAATAACAGCAATAAAAATTTTTTAGGCAGTGCGGGTGTGTTGGCCCAGAAGCTGCCGTGGAGGAGCAGGCCGGGCCCCGTCACCCCCATGTCACCCGCCGCCCCCTCGATAGTTAGTGCACACGGATGCCCCCCGTACTGGGGCCAGCACACCAGCTTCTGAGGCCCGTGTTTACAGAAAAAAACACACAGGAGTTAAAAAAAGACCCCTTTACATTTAAATTTACAGACACTCCCACCAGAGGACTTTCATCGAGTTCACCTAAATACCCAATCTGTGATTTTTCTCGTAGTCTTTTAAGGGTCAGCCAAAGCGGTCACCCCAAAGGGCCCCTCATGAGTTCCCTCCTTCAAAGGGTAGGGGGAGGGGTGGGTAAAAAGGGCCCCCGTTCCAGAGAAAATGTTCACCCGGCTTTGACACCTCCCCTGTGTAAAAAAATGGTTAACTAATTTTCAGTCAAGACTTCCCCGTAGTCAGAAAGGAAACACCACGTAGAAATGTTTTAAAATTTTTTTAAAAAAAGAATAATACAAATTGGAATATAGGGTCTGCTCCTTAGGGGAGCTCATGTCCCAAACAAAGCGTCAATTATCAAAAGACCCCAAGCAGGGAGCGCGGTGGTATACATACCAAACCCCTGCAGGAAAACAAAACCCAAAAAGGGGGAGGCTGGGGTTTTGGGGACAAAAATAAAAAAACACATCCTAGCAGCAAGCAGCAGCAGGATGTTGAGCAGAACCATCAGATGAAATAGACCCCCAAAAAGGTAAACTGATTGTTCTAGTCTAATTTTGGGTTCCCCTTTTGAATGGGTTTTCTTTATTTTTTAAAAACCGATCATAACCAAAAAACTGGACCATCAGTCCATTGTTTAGTTTAGTTGTTGGACAACAACTGTCCTTGAGGGTTTAGAGGGTTTGTAGCGGTTCCCTTCTTGAGATAGTGGGGAGGTCCGGAGGTGTGAGGACAGGAAGGGTTGTAGGTGGCGTGAGACCTATGGGGCGGGGCCTGCTGGTGCATGGAAATTGCCCCCCCGGGTGCCACGCAATCCCAGGAACGGAGCATTTAGGGCCCCCAGGGCAGGAGGGGGGCAAAAGTCAAGGAAAGAAAATAGACAACACACCCAAGCAAGTCCCTGGTGATATGTGAACGAGAGGTTTAAATTCCCCCTTACCCCCCGGTATGAGTTTTACTGTATGAGGGAGGAATTATAGTTGGGGAGTAGTAGTTTAAATAGTTCCTAAAAAAAACGACCAGCGCAGATTTACCTTTGAATAATGAAATCAGAATTTTAAAAATTATAAAGACTGTGAAAAGGATGGATGTAGGTTTAATGTAACCCAGGGGTTTTGGGGGTTACTGTAGCCAAAGTACCCGGGGTGTGGCTGTGGGGTTGCTGCGATTTTCCCGGTTTGGCCGGGGGGGGACACGCAGAGGAGGGCTCTCTGCGGGACGAGGATCAGTCACCAAGCTGGGGAGGACGGACACACCCATAAATAAGCACGGGGAAACATCAAAATTTGCTTTAAATTTTAGCCATATCAAAGGTTTTAATTTAATGGAGACATCATGGGGATTGGGGGATTTAAAAGGGGCAGCAGTCCCTGAACCTTGCGCCAGCCATCTTAGTTCTAAGTAGGGGTTCTCCCTTGTCTGAGACGGGGCAGGGAGCCCTCTGCAGCAGGGTGGTCTCCCTACAGAGTGTTGGTCCCCCTGTATGGGTACCTGGGGGGAGAAGAGGGGAAAGTTACAGAATAATTGGACATCGCTAAAAAACCCAATCCATGGTGAAAATGTGGAAAGTGCACACGCAAACCCACACACAAGTGGGTCACACAAACAAAATTTTCCCTGGTGTTTCCCTATGCTGATTTGGTGAGTATATAAGTCCCCTAGGGTTGTCTTCCCGGGGTTTTTCAACCCCGTAATGCCAGGAGGACCGGGGGCCAGGTGGGCCAGGAATACTGAAGCTAAAAAATGAACGTAATACAAAGGGTTTAGGCAGTGTATTTGGGTTCCCAAAAACTTTTGGCTTTCAAATACATCACATGGAACTCGACAGCAAGGCCAAATTTTTAAAACGTTGTATTTAGCGAGCACACAGTGCACAGTTACCGAGCCATAGACAGGGGGTGGTCCAGGGGGGCCGGAGGCCGGGGGGCCCCCCAGAGTGGTCGTCCCAAGCCAGGAACCCTGGTTTACGGAGCTCCGGGACCAAGGGGGCCAACGGTCACCTTTTGGCCCCTAATAAGAATCAAAAAAGGGCAGGAAAACCCCGTCAAATGTACAGAAATGTCTAATAATACTTTTCATTATGCAAATTAGTTTAATTTTGCTATTTACTTGACTATAGTTTTTAAAATGTATATTGTATTTTTTGAGTATTTTAGCCCGAATTACTCACCACAAGCCCTACTCCCCGGAAGACTGGAGGGCCGGAACCCCGGTTTAAACCCGTTCCTTTTTATTCCTTTTTAGCCCAATCTCCCCTTTTTTTCCCCCGAGGAACAAACAGTTGGTTGAAACAGATATCATTTTATTATGACTGCTAACAGTTTAAATAACATACATTCCAATTATAAGTATTTGAATTTTTAACCGGTAAATGTTCTTAAAGAAGTAAGGGAAAATACCATACAAAAACCTTGTAGAACTCATCTGTGAGGGAGAAGGGGCACATCTTATTAACTGTATTTTGATGTCGGTTGCAAACACGTCTGGGGCGCTCTCCCTAAGTTTCTTTTTAATCAAGTGCAATAACCCAATAAAAAAGTTAAAGGGGGAGAATGCACCCTGCTGCCAACATACCGGGTTCTCAGGGCGTTCCAGGCAGCCAACCTCTCCTTCCCCCCTTAGCACCCCTTTTCCTCCCCTGCCACCTTTTAGAAATACATAAGGGGTATGAGAAACTGAGCTCACTGTATGTAGATTTTTAAAAATTTTTCTCCATAGACTAGTGATAAATTTTTTATGGATCCCCATGACGTTGAAGTCGGAATTTTACATACACCTTAGCCAAAAACATTTTAAACTCAGTTTTTCACAATTCTGACATTTAATCCTAGTAAACTTTCCCTGTTTTAGGTCATTGGATCACCATTTATTTTAAAAATGTAAAATGTCGGGGTTAGGGGGAGAATGATTTATTTCAGCTTTTATTTCTTTCTCACTTTCCCATTTGTAAAAAGTTACTACATCAATTTGTTTTTGGTAGCATTGCCTTTAAATTGTTAAATTTGGGTCAAAGTGTGGGGTAGCCTTCACAAGCTTCCCAAAAAAATTTGGGGAAATTTTTGGGCCCCACCCCTCCTGCAGAGCGGGTGAAACTAAAATTCGGGTTGTAGGCCTCCTTGTTTGCCCCGTTTTTCGTTCTGCCCACAACGTTTCTTAGGTTTGAGGTCAGGGCAGTTGGCCACTCCAATCCCTTTACTTTGGGGCCCTTAAACCTTTTTCCCAAAACTTTGGGAAAGTATGCTTGGGGCTTTGTCCTTTTGGGAAGACCCATCTGCGCCCAAAGTTTAATTCCTGACGTTTTCTTGAAAGTTCCCTTAAATTATCCAGTTTTTCCTTCCTCATGTCCCATCATTTTGTGAAGTGACCAGCCCTCCTGCAGCAAGCCCCCCCACAGCATGATGCTGCCCCCCCCGTGTTTCACGTGGATGGTGTTTTCGGTTTGCAAGCATACCCTTTTTTCCCCCCAAAATAACAAGGTATTAGGCCAAACAGTTTTTTTTTTTTTATCGCCCAGGGACTTTTCCCCAAAAAGTACGATTTTTGTCCCCATGGCAGTTGAAACCCGTAGTTGTTTTTTTAATGGCGGTTTTTGGAGCAGGACTTCTTCCGCTGGCGGCATTTCGGGTTATGTAATATAGGACCGGTTTTCTGGGAAAAGGGGACTTTGAAATGTTTCCCCCAGATTTACAAGGCCCTTTGTGTTTTGGGATTGATTTGCATTTTTGCACCCCAAAAGTATTTCATTCTAGGGGACCAAAGCGTCTTCTTCCTTGCGGATGATGGTGGGGCCCCATGGTGTTTATATTGCATACTAGGGGTTTGTACAGTGAACGTGGTAGTTTAGGAGTTTGGAAATTCTCCCCAAATTTGAACCGACTTTTTGGGATCTACAATTTTTATTTCGGGTCTTGGAAAGATTCTTTTTATTTTCCATGATGTCAAGCAAAGAGGCACTGAGTTTTAAGGTAGGCCTTTTAAATACACCCCAAATCACCCCCAATTGACCCAAAAGATGTCAATAGCCTATCAGAAGTTCTAAAAACCATGACAACATTTTTGAATTTCCCAAACGTTTAAAGGCCGTCAAATTAGGGCGTAAACTTTTGACCCACTGGGAATTTTGATACAGGAATTTTTAAGTGAAAAATTGTCTGTAAACAATTTTTGGGGAAAAATATGGTCAGCACAAAAATGAGCCTAACCCACTTCCAAAATATAGTTTGTAAAAAGAAATTTTTGGAGTGGTTTAAAAAAGTTTAATGCTCAACCCAAGTGTATGTAAACTTCCGACCAACTGTATGTCAGATTTATTTCACAAAAGTATAAAAAAATGTTTGCGTACAAGGAATTCTTTGGATTTTCCTTGCCCTTTGCTGCCATTAACAAAGTAAAATGGTTGGTTATTTGCTGTTTTTGCGGTCAAATTTTTGTGGAAGGATGCACAAACTACAGGGTTTAAAAATAAAATTAACCCACAACCGATCCACCCCCAAAACCACCAAAATAACAAAAAAACGTTTACACCATACACACACAACGGGTATAGTTGTTTTGTTTCAGTAAGAGGCCCTTCAAAAACGTTGAAAATTTAAAAAGATTTTCGTTATGGAGAGAGATTTAATTTTAATTTTGGGTTTTTAAAAAATCGCTGACAGCCTTGAAACCCCCGTTAAAAAGAAGAGGACAGGGATGGCGAGAGGTAGTAAGAAAATCAGTTTAAGTTCTTTTTTGGTTTACCTGAACCAGGGGTTTGCCTTAACATTTTTCGTGTAAAGCAAAAAAAAAAAACAGATAAAACCACAGCAAAAAGCAACATGCCGGGGGGGAGGACCTCCACCACGCCACACCCCGGGCTCAGAGTTTAAAGGGAAAGGAAAACTCAAGGGGAAAAAAGCTCAGATTTCCCCCGGGTTTTTTCACCCTCAGCATAAAACAGGTGAAGTTTAAAAAGGGAATTTATAGATTCTGAAAAAGATGTTTGAAGTCAAGGATAGACAGTGTGGTTGTGACTGATGATGTCAATATACTTATACTGCGGGGAAAAGGAGCCAGCTTATGCTGTGTGAGGACCACCACAAACCAGGAAACATGAGGGGAACGCCGGCTCAGACAGGGGGGGAGGGAGGGGGGGGGGGGCTGCCTGTTAGGGTAAAGACCCCAGGATTACATGCGCCCCCCACACCAAAAGACCCTTAAAAGGGCTCAAACAAAAATTCGGTTTTTTGCAGAAGGGTTGGGACGGCCCGGGAAAAAAAGTCTTAAGTTTCAGAGGAAATTATGACATAGACTAGTTTTGATGATGACATATTGCGACATCGGATCCCCAATGAAAGCGAGTTCTCATGTGTGGACTTTAGATCATCACGGAGACAAATACCATTCTTTTTGTTCGTTTTGTTGTCTCCAGTGGGTTTTATGTTATATGAACGTTGCTTTTAAATAAAAGGCCCAATCCCCCCAAAGCGCCATACTAATTATAGTAGAGAAACGCAATGAATCAATGTTAAAACAGAATGACATCATGTGCACTTATCGGGCATACGTACTTCTCCTTTGAGGTATGGCCTGGGGGACCGGGAGGGCCAGGGGGGCCCGGGAAGCCCTAAAACACAATCAACAGATCAATCAATCACAGCAAGACACCTCACTTTTCTGTCAGTTAGTAGTTGATTGTACTGTAATCGCAAAAAACTTTTTTTCAAGATGGCAATTTTTGGTTCCCAAGGGATCCCCCTGGTCTCCCTTCCCCCTCCCATTCCAGGTTCCCGGGGAGGTAAAAAAGGCCCAAAAACACTTAGACGGGGAAAAAACAGTGATCATTTTTTACTCAACCAAAAAAAAACCACAGAGGGTTGAAAAAAAGATGACCGGTCGACCAGGGAACCCGTTTTTCTTTTTTTGTCCATTTGGGTCCAATTGGCCCCTGAGAAAAAACGGGGTTTTTTCATCATTTCACTTTACCCACTAGACAGTAGATACATTTACTTTTTAGTCATTTGCAGACGCTTTTACCCAGACGACTTACATTTAGTGCATACAAATTTTTTCATACTGCCCCCCCGTGGGAATCGAACCCACAACCCTGGGTTGCAAATGTCATCTTAAAAACTGAGTACATCCCTGCCGGCCATTCCCTCCCCTCCCCTGGACGCGCGGGGGAAATTGTGCGCCGCCCCAGGGTTTTCCCCGGTCACGGCCGGCTACGACAGAGCCGGATAAACCCAGGCAATTAGTGGCACAGCTGCACGCGATGCAGTGCCTTAGACCACTGCGCCACCGGGAGGTTTTAGATGTTTAGATTTTTAAGTTTTTTATAGATAACGAATGTATAGCAAAAAAAGGAGTTTTATAGAGCATTTTTTTTCTTTTTCAAGGATCATTACTTACCATGACACCATAAGTCAGGGGAACCACGCTCACCCTTTTTAAAAGCCCCTAGACAGGTCAGAGCACTGAATCACAGAAAACCATACCCAAAAGTGAGATTTACCCCAGAGGTGAGAGAGGAACCTTTATTCCTTTTTGGCCCCCGGGGCCCCCGACATGTCAAACCGTCCCCTCGGGACGTAGGACACCCCCTTTCCTTTTGACCTATGAGGAAGAAAGACTAGTAGACATAGACAGAAACATCAGGGTTTGGTAGGTTGTTAAAGTCCCATTTATTGATGTAAAAACAAAGTAGTAATTATCTGGCATGGAGGGGCAGTAAACATTAAAGAGCCTCCTCTGCCCTTATCTTTTCCTGGGAACCATGAAGCAGGAAGCCCAATGTCCCCCTTTGGCCCTTTTGGGCCCCCTGGGCAAAGACCACAATAATAATTATGGACAGAGAAGATAAGGTATTAGAGATTTTTACTTATAGTAGGGAGTCAAAAATATTTTTTATTCAAAACTACAGACTTTCTCATTTAAAGGGAAAAACTCCCCAAATTTCCCTTCCCATTCCAAAAAGACAATTTTAAAATCAGCAGGGTATTAAGTAGTACATAAATATAAAACGCACCCGATGTTAAAAGGGGGTTTGGGTCGTTCCCACCAATTCGGTGCCTTTTGAGAAGTGAAACGGTTAGAAAAAAAACTGTTTTATTTCACCTAATTTAAATTTGTCAAAAAGAACAAGTCTAACTTCAAAAAAAAACATTTTTTCCCCTCTTAAGGGGTTTAATACAAAAATACTAATTAAGGCCCTTTTAAATGCCCAAAAAAAGTAAGTGTTGGGGCCGTAAAAGGTTTACCGTAACAGGGGCGATTTTTCTTAAATCAGCCATAAAATTTGTTGTGGCAAAAGGGGGGGAATTGAAGGGAAATTTACCCAAAAATTCAATTTTTAAAACATTTTTAGTCTTTTTATCTATGGTAACAGGGTTGACTTGTAAAGCCGACCCCCTCAGTTCTCCACCAAAACACCCGAAAATTGCCAAAAAGGGTAGGGAATAGCCACCTGCTTTTACGCATGATTTGAATATTAGTGCAAGTTTCTTTTATTGTTATTTTTTTTTAAGGAATTTTCACCATATTACGAGTTCAGTTCACGTAAACAGTTTTGCCCTTTAAAATGAGGGACAGACTATGAAAATGAATCACTAATCATTCAAAAAAATAAAAATTTTCAGAAAGATTTGTAAAAGCAACAAAAAAACTAGGGCTTTACAAGGGTGAAACGGAGACTTTTTTGGGTTAAGGGGTTTAACCCTTTTCCAAAAAGTGCACAGTGGAGGGGGGACATGTCAAAATTTTGAATTTTGGCATTTTTAGCAAGCCTTTTTATATCAGAATCTGATTTATGAATTCTCCGGGTCTTTTTAAAGGCACAGACTTTTTTTAAAATGAAATATTGTGCCAATTTTATTTTAAAAATACAAAAAAAGGGGCACTCTTTGTGGAAAAACCCCAGAATTTCCTTTTAAGTATGAGTGCCTTACGGGGGAATCTGCTCGCCGGTGCCTTCAGGGCCCTGTGAATGCAGCAAACAACACGGGCAGGTGCAGGAGGGTAGCATAGCTGCAATCAATGCAATAATAAAGTAGCATGCGTGTCTTGCAGCAATAGCATGAAACAAATCCACAAAATACAGTACAAACTTTTTCCAAGGCGAATGTAAGAAAAAAGTTTTAAAACCGATAACATCATGGTTTGAAATGAAAAATTTAGTAGTAGGTGAAACATATGCATTTTAAGTAACCCGTATTAGGATAAAATATGCTTTTTGGGTTTGGTTAAGGGTTTGGGTTTGGTTTACCCCTTTGTGAGCCTCGAGTATTTATAAACCGCATTTCAATTGAAAAAAGGGCCCTTTAGCTCCACAGACAGAGTGAAGAAAAATGCCGCAGAAAAAGCAAAATGCAAACGCCCTGAGGCTAGATAGTGCCCTCTCCGCATCCGACCCCTTAATGTAAAGTAATGGTATTTCCTTTTAAAGTAAGGGCTAGTTTTAGAAAACACCAAATGAACATGTGCTACTCACCATTTGGGCCCCGGCGGCCCCCCCGGGTTCCCGTGTGTTAAAAGCCCTCTGTTTTTTCACGAGGAGGGGGATAAACATAGAAATTGATTACAGTAGCAAATTACTGAGCTAAATAGCTATACACTTTTCATACGACAAACTATGAAAAATGAATATGAGAAGGAATAAAACCTTTAATAAACCAAAAAGTTATTTGGCAATGGTTTTTGGGGTTATTTGGAAACAGTACTCAGAAGGAGATGAGAGGGTGTGGGGGACGTAATCCTGCAGATTTAGATTGGTCTGGAGGGCCCGGGAGGACCAGGGGACCCGGGAAAAAATGGGTCCACAGGGCCACACTCCCCCTGGAAGACACAAAACACAGGACAGTAGGACAAGAACCCCATGAACCACAAGCCATTGAATGATAAACATTATAGACCATCTTTGTTGTAAAAGGGGTTGAACAAACAATATTAATATGAAAAGAGAAGGGGTAGAAGAAAAACCCAATCAGGGTTAGTTTGGGTCGTTCTGCTGTCAAAACCTTTTGGCCGGATCGCCTTTTTTCCTTCAAACCCCACAGAGACAAGACCCCCAGTGAAAAAGTAGCCCGGTTGTAGTTGAGGGTTTAGCTGCTAAAAATTTTAAATTCATGGTTATGCAGATGAGGGCAAAGCTTTTGGTCAATAGACCCCCCACGTGGAACCCCAGCTAGCCCTTGGAGCCCTCAGGTCCAAAGCACCGGGGTCACCCTGAAAAGAGACGAACAAAGGTGAAAACACAAACCCCCAATGTCCATAAAAATTGTAGAAAGGGGGGTAAGAGAAGCAACCAAACCTTCCCGACAACCAGGAGCCCCATTTCCCATCTTACCCTGAGAAAACAGACGGATAAAACTGATCAGATTTCCATTGGGAAACCCAGTTTTTTCCCAGGCTAGTTATTTTTCCTTTTTTGTAACCCACCCTTTTGGTCCTGCAGGGGCCCGGGAGACCAGGAGCCCCACAGAAGAGGTAGATAACAAAAGTTTTCCATTTAAAATCAAAGGGGAAAAACTTAAAATACTTTAAAAAAGGAGATACACACAAATACCACTCTCAATCCACCCGAGGGGGTTGAGTCCTGCGCCAAGGACCAGTCATTCTTCCCCGACCCCCCAGCTGCAAGCACCAACACACAACATTTTTGATTAGAATCAATAGAGAAAAACAAACAACAGTAGATGGGAAACGATCAACAGTAAAATCAACAAAAAATACCCGACAAAAAAATCCTCCCCCCTGGGGTCCGGGGGGACCGGGGCCACGAGGTCCAGGGTCGCCCCTTCCCTTGGTCCCCCGGTCCCGTAGTCCTACCAACCCCGGTTTACTGATTTAACCCCGCGAGGAAGAAAAACCCCTTAATGACTTGAAGAACAAAAATATAGTTTTGACTTTAAAAAGACAAAGCCCAAAGTAGATGTTTTGCATGTCAGCAGCATGGTAGAAACTAGGTCTCATTGTTTGATTAAAAACATTTTAAATTGAAACTGTTGTCGATGGTTTGAAAAACCATTGGCCCCTTTAGTTC